>APFE031188892.1:0-203606 GCA_000404065.3 Pinus taeda
TCATTATGTTCCTTTCAATGTTACAATACATATTTATACATGCCGAAGCATCCAATACCATGGCCCGAAAACCATCGCATCCAATACCATGGACTGAAAACCATCACATCCAATACCATGGACTGAAAACCATCGTATCCAATACCATGAAATGAAAACCATTGTGTCCGAAAAACATGTGCAAAAATCATGCACAAAACCATAGGTGGGTCTGCCCAACCTAACATAGGGTCCGAAACCAAAATTTTCCGGGGCGCTACCCCAAACCCCATAAAGTTGGGTTACGGGTGCCCTTCAAACCCCCTGTTAACTATGTGGAAAGTATATAACACAACCCAACACCAATACCTCAAATTCTATTTTCAAGTAGTCTGTTATTGACTTGGGTTGCTGTGTGGTAGGCTTCATGAAAGTCATCTACGTCTTACCTTATTTTACATCAAAGGCTGACATTAGCCTTGTTTGATTAGTAGGAGCCATTTTAAGGTAATGTGCATAGCTTTGGGCCTTCAATCTTTCATTTCTGGCCTTTATTTCTTTGTATTTCTCTCTAATGTCTTGGATCTAGCCAGTTGGAGCTCTGAATGAGGATACTTCCATGCCCTGTTTTCTCTCCAACATTTGAACCTGTGAAGTGGAAGTTTCTTATGTACCTCTTGAGGGAGTGGTCTGCCTTCTTTCTACTCTTTATATACCTACAGTTGCAACTGTTGCCTCTGTGAACTCTTGTTCTGAAAATGGATTTAACCTTTGCCTCTTGACATAAGTTTATGTAATAGGTATGGTAGAAGGAGTGGCCTCCTCTCTATCTCTTTTGGGATTCTTATCCTTATTTAGAGGAGTGTGTAAAATAGGAGGATTACTCATGATGTGTTATGGCTGAGCCAACTCTCCTGATATGTCTGGCTGCTCTGATTCCTCTTGCTCTTGAGGTCCTTCTTCTACTATTTACTCACTGTGTTCCTATGATTCCCTTTGAGATTGGGATTCTCCTAGCACCTGTACAAAGGAATCTTCATCAAGTATTCTTTCTAAATCAATCAACACATTATTGGCAGCAACTTCTGTGCTATCCTGGTCTAGTAAAGTGTTCTCCACCCATTCTAGTTGATTTGCATACTATTCTATTTTAGGAATTCTGTGGTGGACATAAGGAGATAATTTGTCTTTTGTCTTCTATTGCAGATGAACTCTAAAGGGTCATATCTCCATATAAAAATTTGTTTCAGTTTCAGCCTTTGAAGTATTTCTTCTGCTTTCTTTCTTGCTTCACTACTATTGCATATGAAGGGGCCAAGCTGATATTTTATTATGAGTTGAGCTTTCTTCTTGGCCTTCACAAAATGCACCTCATCTGAATTAATCATTTGCTTGTTGTACTCCAGAGCAAATAATCTCATGGAGAGGTATCTTTGTAGTTTGTAGGATGCTAACTCACAACCATATATTCTGATTTCAGTGTTATTTTGGTACAAGTACCAATCTCCCTCTCTATATTGTTTGGACAACTGTAGGACCCTCCTGATATCTACACTGATTCTGGGGGGAGGACTTCCTAATAACATAGTTGCCACTGGGTGCACAAAAATATCTATGAAATATGTGTAAGTATATGGAGAGTCATATAGGTGGATTAATGAAGTCCATAAGATTAACGATCTAGGGTTGCCTCGACTATCAAGCTTTCAGAGTGTGAATGGGAATTTATCATCTTGATAGTACAGGAAAAGATGATATAAAACTGATGAATATTTGATCACTCTTTCATTGTCCATCCTCATGAATTGATGCATCTTATCTGCAATGAACTTAGCATAGTCAAACATGATGGCAGGGGGTTGTCCAGGAGTGTAAATGGACATAAATTCTATAATAATCTCATCAACAAATTCACTTGTAGTCTGGCCTAACATATTGGATATCATTTCTATGATGTCTCAACCAAGATCAAAGAATATTGTTGACATGTATGGTGGACGGTCCTTTGGAATGTATTGGTCTTCCCTAATGAAGGCATGGAATAGCTAAGCAAGTTTGATGGAGGTGAGTGTAGGGAATATGTTAAGAAAGTCTCCAACAAAAAGGGGGTCAGGTTTTGGTCAAGTTGCAACTGCAACATTTCATTTATGGATTCAGTAGTGATGGTAAATAATACAGAATGGTCAGGAGTCGTCATTGCTCTTTGGTTGGGACTATAGTTCATGTGGCAATAGTGGATAATCTTTGGGAAGATATGAACTCTTGGGAATTGGTACTTGGGAAAACCTAATTCCCAAAGACCTATTTTGTCTGCATGGTTCAAGTACCGGTCTTTGTACCTGTAGTATAGCTTCAGTGGGGATTCTTGGACAGAGGTATCTTTAATTTGAAAATATTTATCTGCCAATGGGGGATGGTCTAAGTCCCTGTGGGGAGTAGAAATTGGTAGGAAATTTAATGCAATTGGAGTAGCCATCCTTGTTTCTTGTAGATTCAAGGATAGGGGCGAAAGGTTTTAACTAAAATTGGTAAAAATTGGTCTAATTCAGAGTATTTTGGAGTTGTTGGGAAACTGTCTTACCGAATTACTTAGTAACTTAAAGCAATTGAGTAAAGGTTCGGGAATAAAATAGGGTTTCTTAGTGAATTTTGGTAAATACTTGGTTTCAGCTCTGAACAGATTGATGGGCGACTATGCATGGTTTGCAAGAAGCGTACATGACTGAAAGGTGGTGTGGAGTTTCAGCAGTTTCAGTGGGTTGGCAGTTAGACGTGGGTTGATGGTTGCACATACTCTGGTGCTTACATGGAGGTTTGAGCGGTCCTTTTCACGATAAAACTAAAAACAATGAGTTTTTTTAGTTTTATTTGCAAAGTCAACTGTTTTTGAAGGTACACGGAGAAAGGTACATTTGGCGTTAAGAGTGGGATGAGACGTTTTGTCGTCTAGTGGGAGGTGGTAAGCAGGTTCATTTCGCATTGCTTTTGGGTTGGAGTGGTTTTGGGCAGAGGCCGCCCGATGCCATTCATGAGGCACCATGTAGTAGCAGGGTGAACAGTAAAACCACCCATATCGGGTAGGTAAAGATCAGCCTTCGGAGACCGCCCGATATGATCGTCGACCATTGTGTCAAAAGGGACTTGATCGTACATTGATCAGGGCAAGGATTTGACATAAAGTTTAATGGAGGGGCTCGATAAGGTTTTAAACGTGGTGGGATTTAATTAATGATGGATTATGGAGGTTTAATGGCATCGGTGGTGATTTCATTAGTGGAGATAGATTATTAATTAACCACAAATTGATTAATTAATCTCTTTTATTAGACAAAGGGTTTTGGTTATTAATTAGCCACTGATCGACCAATTAACCCTTTTAATCATTCACGATAACAATATAGTTTATGTTTCAAACTTTGGGGTGGGATATTATACAGGGGTTTTTATTTATAATATACGGGAAGGTTTATATTTCTTTTTCGATATTTAATATATAAAGTTAAAGTTAATATGAAGTGAAAGTGGAAAATAAATTAGCACCAAGTCAAATGTGTATTTATAATTTATTTGCTTTTATAAACACATTATAACCTAGGCTTAGTGTTATTTTTGTGGGCTTTTTCGGAAAAGAGGTTTGCTTGGGGGGTGATCACTTTTCTATGGTTTTATCCTTAGGGAAGAGGGGTTTATTAGGAAAAATGAGTGACTTATGGAGGGGGTGAATGCTTGTGAGGGGACTTTTAGTACTTAGGACCTATAAGTTATTTGGCTGAGGGTCCGGTCCCTCCAGAAATCTAAAAAATTCTTTGAGCCCCTTTAACTTAAGATTTTAGGTACTTTAAGAATTTCCTTGGAAATTAGTTAAGTGAAAAATGTAATGAATGAGGGATGTTAATCAATTGACTTTGTGTACTTTGGTAAATGCCCAATTTTCATTCATATTTTATAAATTTGATGATGAAGGTAAATGATATGATCTTATCTAATCAATCATCACAATTCAACAACCATTCAACTACTTACCCATCTACTTATCATACCATTTTTTCTTCTCTTTATTAGGGTGCACCTAATCTTGCAAACCCTTATCAAAAAATTTTCCTTTTTTTTTACAAAAGTAATCTATATAAGTATATCCTTATTACATCCAAGGGCTCAAATTAAACAACTGAACTCCTTTTATTAACTCTACTTATCTACTTATATGCAAAGATTAAACAGTTTGGTCAGATTTTAATCTCTATCTATAAACATCAAATTTAAAACATGAAATAGCCAAGTTTAAACATTTTGACTATCCATGGATTGTGGAAAAGTAACAAGTTGCACACAATCTTCTTATTCTACATCCAAAGTAAATGGTAATGGAATTTTGACTTGCACACTTTCATGGTCTTTTTCTTTCTTGGGGTTCATTTTTTCATCTCTTTTGACCTTTTTTATTCTTTTTGTCCTTTTATTTTTCTTTTAGGACATAATCTCTTTACATTTTTTTATTTTTATTCTTTTATTTTTTTAATATGGAAAACATTTGCAAGAAGCAAAGGTATGTACATATTATAGTTTTGATCTCAACTATTCAAAAATTATGACTCTTATTGGTATAGGAAAATAACAGTGGCTCCACTTGGGGATGGCATTTCCTGGTGAAATGTCAAGAACTAGTAGATCAATGGCCTTCTAAATTACTGTGATTTTACTGTGAAACTTTTCCCTTTTACTTTGCTGCTTTATTGATATTTATGACAACGAAACTTTTGAATCTTAGGGCCTTCTCTTCAGGCTTCAACTCCAAAATTACCATCCAATCAACACTAAACTTTTGTGAATAATAAAATATTTACAAGTGATTAGTGAAATCAGTGATTGGGATCTATATAGTGCTTAAGCATTCGACCATTAACTGGTCCTCCTTATACTTCTGCACCATCCAATTCTTTGAGGAAATAAGCATTATTACCTCTAAAAGCATAAATGATGTAAGGGAATTTCCATAGGAAGTCAAACTTCCCATGTTTACATTTATCCTCCCTTCTTGAGTCCCATTTCAAAACTTTATCTCCTAGATAGAAATCTTATGCCTTGGTCCTTTTGTCAAAAGCTTTCTTGATTCTCTCCTACGCAACTTGGGATTTGATATACACTTCTTCCTTGGTCTGCTGTAAGTGAATTGTCTAGTTGATCCTCCTTTGAATATCATTTGGCTCAATCTATGCTTCTTGGAGCAATTTCATCATTGGTGATCCCAAGGAAGATGGGAAAAAAACTTCCATTCCATAGACTAGCTGATAAGGACTGGTACCAATGGATTTCTTTTTGGTTGGCCTATTTGCCCACAAGACATATACTAGCTTCTTATTCTAGGTTTTCTTGTTATCTTCCAACAATTTTTTGATGATATTCAATAAGCTTTTGTTGGAAGACTCTGCTATTCCATTTCTTTGGGTAAAGTAGGCTATGGAGTGACCTAGGGTTATATGATATTTGTTGCAGAAATTAATCATCCTCTTTGATTTAAAAGATGATGCATTGTCTGTGATGATTTTGGTTGGGCAACAGAATCTGGATAGAATTTTGGCCTCAAGGAAACCTATTATGACAGTATCAGTAGCTTGTCTTGAGGGTATGGCTTCTATCCATTTTTTAAAATAATATGTGGCAGTCAAGATTCATCTATTTTGGGTAGAGGAAGGGGGATGAATTTCACCAATGAAGTCAAGACCCCACTGTTGAAATGGTGCTTCAATTGATATTTGTTTCAAAGGTAATGGTAATAGTTTTTTTTTTCCTTCAAAAAACTGACATTTGTGGCATGAGGTTACAAATTTCTTTACATCAGAAAATAGAGTGGGCTAGTAAAAACCAGATCTTAAGATTTTATCAGCTGTGGTCTTCCAGTAAAGATGTCCCCCATAGTCACCTGCATGAAACTTGTTATCTCCCCAAGAAACTCTCCTAGGTTGTAGCTCGGAGATGCTGAGGACATTACAAATTAAGCTTATTGTTGTAAATGGATGAATGGAAGGAATGATGCTTGTTCAAGCCAGATAACCACTCCTACTTTTCTTGACTCCAAACATGCGTGAACACTCCTAGACTACAAGGCTTTAGACCACCAATTACTCACAGTTTAAGGATTGGGTGAATATGGAGAATACTGACCACACCTGCAGATGCATAAGACCTTGTGATGGCCAGCTGCAACCAGTAAAGAGGTCTGCAAATCTAACTCCCTAATGCACAAACAGGATGATAACTCTCTCACATTAAGTGAAAAGAAACTTGAATAACACATTCACTGATACATACAAGATTCTAACACAGAGGTATGATGACAGCTCCTCAAATGCTAAACATCAAGAGTTTAGGAAAATTGCATAAGAGGCACTGCCTAGAATAGAATAGGAATGGAAAGTGAGCAATTAGTAGCAAAAGAAGCTTGTATTAGCTGAAAATGAAGATGAGACACTGCAAGTATCAAAGAAGTTACAGTTTCCAGAAGTTGAACCTTACATCAAAACAACAACCATCAACCCTAGTTCCATCTTGTTTATGAGTATATATAGAGTTTATTACAAAGGCACTTCGACAATTCTAGGTATGGACGGGTCATAATTGACCACCAACCACTTTAACTACCTGATGGAGTCTCTGTTGCAATTTGCCTGCTTCATTGAACAAATCTGATCTTCTCAGGTGCTCTGCTATCCTCCTCGGGTGGTTGGAGTGTTGTATGGGATGAAGTCCCATAAGTGTTAAATACATTTGCTTGATCAAGCTCTGTCCTTTTTCTTCTCAGCCCTAATGCCTCTTGAATGTGGTTGTTGAGTAACTACTGCAATTAGTACCAAAGACTGGTTATCTTCATCCTTCGGGAGCACAGAAAGATCGAAGGTCGCAAACTGCATGGCAGGTGGACGAACTAGACAGAGGAACAAGATTGGCCATTGGATGGAGTAGATGGACGGTAGGTATGGCTTTGCAGGGAGTACCAGGAGATATGGAAGTGGAGTGAACGCAAGCCGTTGGATCCTGAGTGGACAGATGCAACGGGCATCGGGTGTTGAAGATGCACAAAGTTTATTAGGTGGGTAAAGCGGTTTTGGCAGTAAGTGGTATTGCCCACATTGCTTTCAGATGATGGGCGATAAATGTACAAGGGTGTGCGATACCATTCAGATGGCGATGTGTGGCAAATGGGGAGGGATGAAACTACTTTTCATCGTGCGTTAACGCGCCTCTACATTATGGTAGCAGGGGAAGCGGATGTCATCTGATCGCATGGTAGATGATCAGACGGCAGGGTCTAAATCACACGAGTTTCATTGGATATGACAGGGAAACGTCGAATTGTGGGTGGAAGAGAGCAACAATTAAGGTCACGATAGGGGGTTTGCGAAGGCATGCAGTTATATGGGGTTTTGGGGTGTTGATGCCCAGGGCTTAAGGAAAAGAATTTTATGTGATTTTTAACAGAAGCATGTGTAAAGGAGATGAAGAGGAGAATGGGTGAGGAAATGGAGAAAGGTGAAAATAACTGGCGTAGGCCTTTTCTAAGCAAAACCAAGGACCGAGCTTACTTCTACTCCTCGAATATCAATAACATGTAGCAGAGCTAACAAAACTCCTGTAATATTTTGTCAGATTCTTTAACAAACAATTAAGAAGGATGGCTTCGTGATTTTTCCAAAATAAAGCATTGCCAATTATGCAAAACTTCAAAGTTTTTATTTGTAAAAACCTACTTTTAGTTCTGGACAAATCAGGAGGAGCTTGAAGATTTTGTAGAATGTATATAATGTTAGCATACCATGGTCAGTCAATACAGGTTTGGCTGATCTGTGGAGTTGCCATCTCCTCTTCGTTATCCAATTCTGCAACGAAATTTATGTCTAGAGCCTGATAGTTCGATTCAACCATGAGCTTAGCTAAACCTTGGCCTTTGATTAATTTTGTAGGTTTAATTTCTAAGTCATATCCTAATATGGTAGCTATCCAATTCCCTCTCTTTCCATCTGGTCCATCCTGTGTTAGAATGTCTTTGACTACAACAATGGGAAAATAATCTACTATATGAGAATATAAGATATAAACTCTGAAATGTTTAATAGCTTTAACAAGAGAAAAATATTGCTTTTCCATTATATTATACTTTATAGGTGCATCTCTTAGGGCTTTACTAAATAAGGCTATTGGTTGTTCAAAACCCTGATCATTGTTCTGCAGTAGGACTACAACAATTGTATGTTCTGAGGCGAAAGAAAATGATGAAATTCCTATCAAACATTAGACTGACGAGAACTGGTGTTTGTGTTAAGGCTAGCTTTATATCTTCAAAAGACCTTTTAGCCTCTAGAGTCCATTTAGTAGTTGAATATTTCTTTAACATGTTGTTTATTAATCTAATTAGTTGAGTAAGTTAGAGATAAATCTTCTCAAAAAGTTTATTTTACCTAAAAATGCTTGTAGTTCTGTGATGTTCCTAGGATGTGGTATCTATAAAATGGATTCAATTCTTGTTCGGTCAATCTGGATACCATCTTTGGAGATTATGTGGCCTAGTAATTTTCCCTCTTCCAACCCAAATAAAGATTTTTTAGGATTCAGAGAAATTCCATACTTCCTACTCTTGGTGAAAACCTGTCTGAGATGATCCAGGTGTTGCTAATCTGATTTAGAGAATACTATGATATCATCTAGGTATATTACTAGGAAGTCATGGTTTTCCTTAGCAAAGGCTATGTCCATTGCTCTTTGAAAGGTGGCCCCTGCATTTTTTAACCCAAAAGGCATTTTCACATACATGAAAGTGCCCCATGGAGTGGTGAATGTTGTTTTTGACTGATCATATGGGTGGACTAGAATCTGGTTATAACCAGAAAACCCATCTAATAGTGAGATTCTGGTTGAACCTACTACCCTTTATAACAAGTGATCTATTTTAGGAAGAGGGTAGTTATCCTTGAGTGAAACTTTATTTACATTCCTAAGGTCAACACAAAGTTTAACTTCACCAGTTTTCTTTCTTGTAGATACCAAATTAGAAACCCAATCCGAGAATCTAATTTGTGCAATAATCTTAGCTTCATACATTCTTTTGATCTCTTTTTGATGGAAGGAAATAGAATAGGGTTAATTCTTCTAAGCTTTTGTCTAAAAGGCTTCTGGTTTTCTTTTAAGGGAATGGTGTTTTGTATTATGATGGTATCATAGGACTTAAGGTCCTCATAATTCCAAGCAAAAACGTCTTGGAATTTCTTTAACAGTTCTATGTATTTCACTTTTCGTTTGGAGGTAAAGACTTTGAAAGTTTTATCATTTTTGGATCTTCTTCAGAGCCTATGTTACATTCATCAATGTTTGATTTTAAGGGTTCCATTTTCGGCTTTTTAGGGACATCGTTTGAATCAAACAAGTCCTCCAAAGGAGTTAATCCTTTGGGAAAAAAATTGTCTTTAAGATTGATGACTTGAGATTCTTCGTCAATTGCTTCATCAATTTCAATTTCTTTTAGGTTTCAAATATCTGATTTTGTAAACTTTGTGGGATGGAATCTATCTATCCTTTCATCTTCTACTTTCAAGTTGATTTCTACTTTATCAATGTAATCAAAATCTAATGTTATGTCTGTGTCTATGTTTCTATTTACAAATTCATCATCTAAAGTTAGAAAATTGTTAATTTGTTGATCATTACTGAACACTTTATAGTTCTTTAAGCTGTCGGGAATAAAAGGTCTATGCCTAACCTCAGTAGTATACTGATGGTTGGGCTGGAATGGAAACTTGCAAGTACTAGTAAACATGGCTAAAATGTGAGCTTGCATATTGTGTTTTCTTAGAATAACAGCAAGCTTGGTCTCTAAAAAAGTATTTAGTATTTCTACAACTGTTCCTCTATAAAATCCTAACTTAGGATCCCTAGTCATATAAACAGTGTTAATTTGTTTTATTACCAACTCAAAATCTCCCATAATAGAGACTCTTATGGCTCCTAACCTTTTGACCAATTTCATACCTAACAAAAGCACTTCATATTTAGCCATGTTGTTTGTACATTTTAAGTTCAATCTATAGGCATGACCCTCTGAATGATAATTTTCTAAGTTGTAAATCCATACTCCTGCTCCTACACCTAGTTTGTTTATTGACCCATCGAATTCAAGATGCCATAGAATTTCATGTTAATAATTCTTACTCTCTGGGGGAATAAAATCTTCTTTGACTAAAGTATCTAGGTCATCTTTATTATTTGAAATCTCATGAATTTGGACACTTTGACTTTCTTCTGTTACTGCAATTTCTTTTGGTTTTGCAATAATGTTGTCTGAGGTGTTTTCCTGGTTAGATTCAGCATTGTAAAGAATGAAACAATCAATATCAGAATGCATTGAATATATAGGAAATTTTTGAGGTCTCTCCTCGGTACTCACTACATACTTCATCAGAGTCTCTCTATACAATTTTTTAGGATGTCCAAAGACTGATATGGCAGCATATGACATGTCAAGTTGCAGATATCCCTGGAGTTTGGAAACCCATGATATAGACAACAACATACCATATTTAGGTGGGATATCAACAACAACTATGTCCATAAGAATGGTCTTAGCAGGGTATTTCACTATGGAAACACATAGGTCTTTTATAACTCCTAGGCACTTAGCTTGGCTTGAATCGAAAGAAAATAGGTTTTTGTAGGGTCTAGTGATATCTGAGTTTAGCTTCTCTGTAACAGATTTAGGCATAATATTGTGTGAGGCCCTAGAGTCTAGCATGGCATTATGTAGGATTTTATCATGGATGTTAAGGCTAATGTAAAAGGGTGGTATCCCTCCTTCCACTAGTTTTCCACTAACATCAAGACCGAAAATTAACTCAGGTTGAACATCAAATAACTTAACAAAGTCTTCATTTTCAATGAAGTTTAAAGATTTGCTTATTTGAGATCTATAAGTTTCATGTTTAACCAGTTCTGTTAAAGGAACTGATATTTTAAGTTTGGCCACCTCTACTCCCAAATTGAAAGGCAGAGGGGATTTGTTTGTTTGGACATTTGAAATCTTAGCAACAGGGTATGGAGTAGTTTGTTCTTCCTTTTCAGTGTTTGGAGTCTTTTTAATTGGATTTTCTAATATAATTTCTGGAGATTGTTCCACTATTTCCTTGAGGGGAACTGAAGTGGAAGGTCGCTCATTAGAAGGTTGGTCGTTGGTTACATCTTCAATGGTGGATTGGAAGGATTTTGATCTGATCTAGAAAAGATTTGCAGAGTTTTTGTAACTGGAGCAGCTTGCACTTTCTTAGGCTGATTAGGTATTGATTTCATGTTTTGGTGCTGGAACATCAGTGTTCTTTTTGCTCCTCAAATTATACTATTTATGCACTTCGAAGATAGTAGAATCATACCCTTGCTTGTAGTCGAAAGATTCTCCAGTTTGGGTTTGTAACTATTGAAGCATGTATAATTCCTAATCATCCTGAGTCAGAAAGACAGTTTCTTCGTCATCTAACCCTGTTAAGTTGATTTAGGTGTCTATATTAGGGTCTTCTTGATGGTAAGTTTCAGCATAATTCTCTTGGAAAGGAGGTATAATGTTCTCATTAGGCCCATTTTTACCAATATTTGGGTTCTGGTTCTTCCTAAAGTTTGGATTCCGTATTGGAGGTGCCTGTTGGTTATCCAAGTGAGGTTTCCTTTCAATGTTTTCTATCCTATCCATCAATTTTTCCATTCCTTTAGCTAAGGCATCCATTTTTTGATCGAATGGTGAAGTTTCATCTTTTAGGGGTGCTCTCCTTTCGTTTCTAACCCTAGCTCTTTTGGATAGCAAATTAGCTTCTACGCTAACTGTTACACTTTGTATATCTTCTAGCTTAGGGGGATTCCTTTCTCTAAGTTGAAAAGCCATGTCAGTTTCAAACCCGTTTGGAAACTTTATCAGGGCTAAGCCAGGTGGAGGCCTAAGTTCAAGTGGTATTACGTTATATACATTGTTAAATCTAGTACAGTAGTCCTGAACGCTTTCGTTTGGTCCCCTCTTGAGGTTTTCATATTCAAAAATAATTTGAAGAGGGTTCTTTTTCTTCTCCCACCTAATTAAAAATTGCTGGTAAATAACATCTAAACTATCTATACTATTAAGAGGTAGAAATCTAAACCATGTTCTCACTTCTCCAGTTAGAATTTGGGCAAAAATTATCATTTGGACATCTCCTATGTCAATTTCATGCAATTCAAAATAATCTATCATTTTCTTTATGTTCTGTTGTGCTGTGTAAGATCTAGTGCCATCGAATAAGACAATTTTACTTTGATGATCTATTGGTAAGGCACCTTGAGTAGTAGACGTCATAAGAGGGGCATATCTGAGTGTCATAGCTCTAAGTTGGATAGGAGTTGGGGTAATAGCAGGATTTGGGGGATTTGAGGTAATAGGGGTAATGGGTATTTCATGGATAATGATAGGTTGATGGGGAAGTGAAGGTATGAATGGAGATGAGGAATGGACTTCAAAAGTGTGGGGAAATGATGGTGAGCTAAAAGAAGTTGAAGCAGTTTCAGAAAGTTCATGGATTCTATCAGTAGTAAGGGATGACTAAGGGGAACTCGGAAGGTACTGATCAATTGATAAGTTTTCCCTTTGGACTTCAAGTTCTGCTGTAAATTCTAGATCTAGAATTGTGTCCTCGAGTGCACTCTTATACTTGGTTCTAAATAAAGAAAGGTCAAAACACTGGTCAAATGGGAGATATTCTATGAAAAACCACTCATTAGGATAGGAAGAGGATCTAAATAAAGGTCTTGGTCTTACTGAACTTTCTTGTCTTCTAATTATTCTTGAAATAAGGCTGGGATTGTCAAATACAGGGGGAGGATTTGGATGAGTGTTGGACCTTGTATATTAAGTTCTCCATGAAGCTAGATTTCAAGCTTTTTCTAATTATTTTCTTTTTTGTATGAATTTTTGAAATAGCTTCTAATAAACCCTTTAAGATGCTTGAAAATAAAAATTTGAATTTCCCAAAGGTTTATTAAGACTGGGGGTTTGATTCCCTAATATGGTTGCCATTATGTTATCACTCATAAGTCTTCCCTAGAAGTTATAAAAGATGGAATAATCTGAGGTAACCACAAACCTAATCTTTTAGACTTACGTCCTAGCCAACCTAATTCTAGAGAGGGCTCTCTCTTTATAACTTTCTTTTGGGTAGGATTTCAGGCTAGTTCTTAGTGCTCATAATGTTTTGGTTTTGATTGGGTGGTGGACTTAAGAAATCAGATGGACATAATAAGTATTCAGCCATTGGGCTATGGAGTCAACCAAACAGTGGCTTAACTGGATCAGATCAATTATTGAAGGAGGAGTTCACAGGGTAGGCTAGCATAGCAAAAAGCAAATCTGCAGGTTCAAATGGATGAG
Organism: Pinus taeda; assembly: GCA_000404065.3. Classification (NCBI taxonomy): domain Eukaryota; kingdom Viridiplantae; phylum Streptophyta; class Pinopsida; order Pinales; family Pinaceae; genus Pinus; species Pinus taeda. The sequence goes on from APFE031188892.1 coordinate 13,403, forward strand.
GTAGTCCTAACCAGGGTAAAGGGAAATGAAGAAGCCTTAAACTGGGATTAAGATGAAGAAAAGAAGGATGATTAGTAGCAAAGGGAAAATAAGAATCCTTTACTATGGACCAAATTGGGGGGGAAACTACGGAAGTAAGGGAATAATTAAGAATTCCTAGACCAAGATAGTTTAGCAGAAAACAATGAGAAAGTAAACAATTAAAAGAAAGAGAATTTAAGCTAATTATGAGATATCATTACTTGTTTACTATTCAGATTTCATAGAGAAAACATGTGAATATATATAACACGATGAGAAAAAAATAATTAAACATGAAGAGATAATACTTATTAGGTTCCAACTGTGCACAAGAATCCAATGAAATGTCTTTAGCTTTATTTCATGACCCAACAAAACCAGCCCAGTCTTGAATACAATAGCTCCTTAGCTTGATATAAAATGTCTATAGAAATGTATTTTAATCCACCTTAATTACTTCAATTTGTGAAGTATTTATGCAAAAAATGTTACAAAATATCTCATAACAATATGAGAATTTTTCTAGGAAATCGAAAATATCTTCAAGCATGCAGATAGAGATAGATGGAGAATTGTCTTCTTGTTGTCCCTTTTATTGTAACTGTGCTGGCTGTTGTAATTCAGATTCGGCTCTTTCAGTTGCTTGATACTTATGTGCTGGAATCACTTTATTTCATTTACCTACTAATACCCTTTACCTGCTACACTTTGACTCTATTTTACCTAGCTGCGAGATAGATTTACTGCTGTAACTTTATAGTAAATCTGTTAGTTTCATCCACCATTCACCTTTAGTTAATTTCATCCTTAGCATCTTTCTATATATCTCGTCAACTTCGGTATACTTGGAAAAATTTGGTTTGTTGATGAAAAAGTGCTTTATCTCATGCTCTAGGAGAAACAAATTTTCCAGATTATCATATAATACCTTTCCAGTGGGCAGAGCTTTTACCCTTGAAGTACTAGTTTGGGTGCTGGCCAACTTGTTTAGTCTTTCATAATCATCTTGGGTCATCAGCTTGTCATGTATTACCATAGGACTAGGGGTCCCTTTTCCCTTTAAATACCAAACTTTGTCATAAATCTATCAATGTCAGCTTCAATGCTTTGGCATTTTTTCTCAAGATTGAGCATAAGGTTCCTCTTGGTAAGAATCTTCTTGATTTCTATGATGGTTCTTGTTCTATCTTCTATGCCCAGTTCATCTAGATGATACCTGTTCTTGCTGTTCAATAATGCTATCAATTGGTTGGCTTCTTTAGGTTCATCTCCCAATTCTTCCATTGTCTTGTGAATTGGTTCAATATCCACTTTTACCAGTTCAGTTTGCTCAAAAATTACTTCAATAGATGGCCAAACATCATTGACAGAGTCAATGATGTTGGCCCAAATCATTTCCTTTATATCTCCTAGTGGTTGTTGCAATGTCAAGTATTTTTCAAGGATTTTTATCCTTTCTCCCATTCTTTGATTCTTTTGAGCTTCTTCCTTCTGTTGTATCAGTAGCCTGAATGGTCATTTCCTCCATGGCTTTTACCAATTCAGCTATCTTTTCTATGGATGTCCCTATGCTTGTAGATGTACCTCTAACTGGAAGAGTTGTAGCTAGTGGACCTATTGTTGCTAAGGGAACAACAAATGTGGAGGGCACTATTGTAGAGACTGTAGGAATTATAGTCTGAGGAGTGATGGCCAACTCACTCTGTTTAGATTGTATAAAGTTATCCAACTCTTTCTCTGCTTCTTTTAGTTGATCATTCAGTTTAAGGACTAAGTCCATAAGCTCTTCCTCCTTCTGAGTTTCCAATACTTCAGTTGTTTGTGGAGGATGAAGAGGAGGAATTTTGAGCTGCTTTTTCAGTGCATCTATGTCATCATTTTTCTTTTTAATTATCTTTTCTGCAACTTTTACATCCTTGGGATCATTCCCCAGCTCTATGATTAAGTCGTCGAAGGACTTTATCCTGGAATCCTTGGCTCGTTAAGAGGCCTTCTCTAACTGGAATTGTGCTAATATATTATTGAGTGAATTCTGGAGCTGATGTGTTGTAATGGCCTTACTTGTCAAGGTGGAATAGACCATTTCCCCAGCCTGCTTGTGTAATTCTATTTGGTCGATAGGATGGATATCCTTTTCCAATACCTCAAAGTCTGTTTTCAAATAATCTGCTATTGACTTGGGGCTGTTGTGTGGTAGGCTCCATGAAAGCCATCTACATCTTACCTTCTTTTACATCAAAGGCTGACATTAGCCTTGTTTGATTAGTAAGAACCATTTTAAGGTAATGTACATAGCTTTGGGCCTTCAATCTTGCATTCCTGGCCTTTATTTCTTTGTATTTCTCTCTAATGTCTTGGTTCTAGCCACTTAGAGCTCTCAATGAGGATACTTCCACGCTCTGTTATCTCTCTAGCATTTGAATCTGAGAAGTGGAAGGTTCTTGTGTACCTCTTGAGGGAGTGGTCTGCTTGCTTTCTACTCTCTTTGTACCTAAAGTTCCAGTTGTTTCCTCTGTGAGCTCTTGTTTTGAAAATGGATTTAACCTTTACCTCTTGACATAAGTCTATGCAACATGTCTGGTAGAAGGAGTGGCCTCCTCTCTATCTCTTTTGGGATTCTTCTCCTCATTTATAGGAGTCTGTAAAATAGGAGGATTACTCATGATGTGTTATGGCTGAGCAAACTCTTCTAATATGTCTGGCTGCTCTGATTCATCTTGCTCTTGAGGTCCTCCTCTTTCAGTTTGTTCACTGTGTTCCCGTGATTCCCTTTAAGATTGGGATTCTCCTGGCACCTGTACAAAGGAATCTTCATCAAGTCTTCTTTCTAAATCAATCAACACATTATTGACAGCAACTTCTGTGTTATCTCGGTGTACTAAAGTGTTATCCACCCATTCTAGTTGATTTTCATACTGTTCTATTTCAGGAATTCTGTGGTGGACATAAGGAGATAATTTGTTCTTTTGTCTTCTATTGTAGATGAACTCTAAAGGGTCATATCTCCATATAAAAATTTGTTTCAATTTTAGCTTTTGAAGGATTTCTTATGCTTCCTTTCCTACTTCCCTACTGTTTCATATGAAGGTGACAAGCTGATCTTTTATTCTGAGTTGAGATTTCTTCTTCACCTTCACAAAATGCACCTTATCTGAATTAATCCTTTTCCTGTAGTACTCTAGAGAAAATAATCTCATGGGGAGGTATCTTGGCAGTTTGTAGGGTGCTAACTCACAACCATGTATTTTGATTTTAGTGTGATTTTGGTACAAGTACCAATCTCCCACTCTATATTGTTTGGACAACTATAGGACCCTCCTGATATCTACACTGATTCTGGGGGGAGGACTTCCTAATAACATAGTTGCCACTAGGTGCACAGAAAGATCTATGCAATCTGTGTAAGTATATGGAGAGTCATATAGGTGGATTAATGAATTCCAAAAGACTACTAATCTAGGGTTGCCTCTGGTATCAAGCTTTTGGAGGGTGAATGGGAATTTATCAGCTTGATAGTATAGGAAAAGATGATATAAAACTGATGAATATTTGAACATTCTTTCATTGTCCAACCTCATGAATTGATCATGCATCTTATCTACAATGAACTTAGCATAGTCAAACATGATGGGAGGGGGCTATCCATGAGTGTAAATGGACATAAATGCTATAATAATCTCATCAACAAATTCACTTATAGTCTGGCCTAACACACTGGATATCATTTCTATGATGTCTCGGCGAACATCAGAGAATATTGTTGACATGTATGGGGGAGGGTCTTTTGGAATGTATTAGTCTTCCCTAATGAAGGTCTGGAATAACTTAGCAAGTCTGATTGAGGTGAGTGTAGGGAATCTATTAAGCAAGTATCCAACAGAAAGGGGGTCAGGCTTTGGTCTAGTCACAACTGCGGCATTTCATTTATGGATTCATTAGTGATGGTAAATAGTACAGAATGGTCAAGAGTCATTGCTGCTCTTTGGTTGGGACTATAGTTCATATGGAAATAGTGGATAATCTCTGGGAAGATATGAATTCTGGGGAATTGGTACTTGGCCAAACCTGATTCCCAAAGACCTATTTTGTCTTCATGGTTCAAGTACTGGTCTCTGTACCTACAGTATAGCTTCAATGGGGATTCTTGGACAGAGGTATCTTTAATTTGAAAATATTTATCTACCAATGGCAGATGGTCTAAGTCCCTATGGGGAGTAGAAATTGGTAGGAAATTCAATGCAATTGGATCCTTGGTTCTTGTGGATTCAAGGATGAGGGCGAAAGGTTTCTAGTAAAATTGGTGAAAATTGGTCCAATTCAGAGTATTTTGGAGTTGCTAGGAAACTGTCTTACTAAATTACTTAGTAACTTAAAGCAATTTAGTAAAGGTTCGGGAATAAAATATGGTTTCTCAGTGAATTTGGGTAAATACCTGGTTTCAACTTTGAACGAATTGATGGGCGACTGTGCACGGTTTGTAGAAACGTGCATGATTGAAAGGTGGTTTACAGTTTCAGTAGCTTCAGCAGGTTGGCAGTTGGACATGGATTGACTGTTGCACATAATCTGGTGCTTGCATGGAGGTTTGAGTGGTATTTTTCATGATAAACTAAAAAAATGAGTTTTTTTTAGTTTTATTTGCAAGGTCAATTGTTTTGGCGGGTACACGAAGAAATTTACATTTGGCGTTAAGTAGGGTATGAGACGTTTTGTCATCTAGCTGGAGGCAGTAAGCGGGTTCATTTGGCACTGCTTTTGGGATGGAGTGGTTTTGGGGGGAGGCCGCTTGATGCCATTCATTAGGTGCCATGTAGTAACGGGGTGAATAGTAAAACCACCCATATCGGGCAGGTAAGGGTTGGCCTTCGGAGACCACCTGATATGATTGTCAACCGTTGGATCAAAAGGAACATGACCGTACGGTGATAGGGACAAGGATTTGACATGAAGTTTAATGGAGGGGTCCGGCAGGGTTTTAAATGTGGTGGGATTTAATTAATGATGGATTATGGAGGTTTAATGGTATCGGGGGTGATTTCATTGGTGGAGATAGATCATTAATTAGCCATAGATTGATTAATTAATCTCTTTCATTAGACAGAGGGTTTTGGTTATGAATTAGCCGCTGATTGGCCAATTCACCCTTTTAATCATTCATGATAACAATATAGTTTATGTTTCAAACTTTGGGGCAGGACATTAATATAGGGGTTTATCATATACGGGAAGGGTTATATTTCTTTTTTGGGATTTAATATATAAAGTTAATTTTTTTTTTGCTGAAGCAAGAGTCATGCCTTCTATTTCATTAAAACAGAAAATATTTTACATAAAATACAACAGTCCGCAAGGAACTGTGGACCAAGGAAATTTAATCTCTAACTGCCAAGGTCATCGAGCCATAGGCAAGAACCCCCAACCCTACAAACAAAACCTCCAAACCCTCAAAAGATAGATAATTCATAGGCCGTATGATCAGAAGAGCATGCGAACATCCTCGATTCCCCCCACAAAACTAAACAACCGGACATGAATCTTTAATCACTACCATCCATTCTCCTCGTCCAATCCGACGGTAGAGGAAGATATCATAGTACAAATATGCCTAGCTCTTAATGACCAGGACCCACCAACATGCACGATCATTCCTGACCATAGATCCACCTTGCAAAATCCTACGGCTGAGGTTCATATCGCACGGGGCTAAAGCCCTGAACATTAGCGCGTGATGAGGGTGGTAATCAGTACCTCTCCCATGCCACGTGTAGGTTGGTGAGTGTAATCGCATACATTTCGGAAAAAGCGCTTCCCGCTTGAGAGGCTTGCAATAAACCATATACCACCATGGAGGTGGTTTTGCTTCCAGAGAAAGAAAATCGGGGGTATTATGGCTGCCAAGAAAGCTAGGATTCCAGCCCCTCATACCATCTCCTCTGCGCCTGTACATGAACACATGAAAAATTTTGTTCCTCACTTTTGGTCGATGATCCGATATACTGAGACATCCAAGCAGCATCCCTCGGGAGTCTCTAAGTTTGTATTTACCAGGGTTGCTAAGGTCGACAGTGGCCTGCCTCCCACTAAAGACTAGACTGTGAAAAAAATAGCAAATCATAATGAAACAGAGTCATCAAGAACTCGCCTCCATGGCTCTGTCTCGAAACACATCCCTATCTTCATCTGCCTAGTCGTTATAATGTGCCTTTAATCTATTTTGAGGCATCTCTTTCCAACCCATTGAAACCCTGCTTTCGGTACAGATCACTCCTTGATTTTACAGAATATCCGCCAGTTTATTGGCCGTTCTTTGCATATGGTTAAAACTTATGGTATGAAGGCATTGGAGGTGACGCTGAATTCTTTGGAATACCTGGATCAGCCTCCAATGTTTTGAGATTTTTTCCAGTTCCGTCCCACAACTAATTCTCTTAACCGAGTTAATTATTAACTCAGAATCAGCTTTGACGATCACATTTTGGCAGTTATCCTGCTTCATAAAATCTAAACATTGCTCCAGAGCCATTAATTCTGCCATGTTGTCAGTGGCTCTTCCTAAATGGCAATGGAAGATGAAAATAATACTTCCATCTTCATCCCTTAATGCCCCTCCAAAGCCAATAGTTCCCAGGTTTCCTTTTGAAGCCCCATCAATGTTGTATTTCAAAAAACCTTGAGGCGGAGGATGCTAGAAATCCTTCTCAGTATCCATTTTCATTACCTTCCTATCAAGGCCTTAAGGAATAAGCCCTTGCATACCCAGCTGACAGAGAATCCGTATTTTAGCTTCTGAGGGTGGATTCTTAGGGGGATTTCGCACTGTAGTCCCAACCGTCTCCTTAAGATGTTTTAAGATCTGCTCAAACAGGCGTTGGAAGGGACTCTTTTCATTTTTGAAGATTCTCTTGTTTCCTTCTTTCCAAACATTCCATAAAATGAAGCTTGGCATAAGAGCCCAAGCTAAGCCAAGAAATTCATAATCAGAAAAGTTTCGTCTCCAATTGTTTAGGGTATTGATAATACTCCCTTTGTCCGTGTCAGTCTATTGGAAAATGGTGGCAAATGTATCCCACAACCTGGAGGTGAAAATGAAACTATTGAGAAGATGTTCGATTGTCTCCTCTTGGGCTTCATAGAGTTGGCATCTGGAAGGCCCCAGAACACCCCTCTTTCGAATGCTATCCCAAGTCAAAATTTTCTTATGATGAACCAGCCACATGAAGAGCTTAATCTTCATCCAACCTTGATGCCTCCATAGGTTCAGCCAAATCCTATTCAGAACATGAGAATCCAGCTCAAGGAGAATGTGTTTTTCCTCCTTAATATTAATGGTGCCCTCATTATTGTTGCCCCATCTAAGTTGGTCCTGCCCCCCTGTCACTAAAATCTTCCTTTGTTCCAATACTTTCATAAGTGCCTCTGCTTTTTCTTTCAAGGGGTTTTCATCCCTGTAATCAATGTCACTCCATGTTCTCCATTTTCCTACACTGTTATTTTGATTGCAATTTTTTTTTACCTTAGATAACCCTTGGGTGTCTGTCTTGTTCTTGAGGTCGAAAAAGTCCTATTTTAACAGTATAGGTTCTTGTTGCCATTTTTCCTCCCAAAATAAAGCTAGATCTCCCTCTCTTATTTCCCAGAAGCTGTTTTTTTGTACTAAGCCTCTGTTCTCCTAGGCCTTATTCTTGATGTATGAGCCCTTTATACTTCCACACATCCTTATGTGATCATTATTTTGCCAAGAACTGGCATATTTTTCTTTCCAGATGCTAGCCCACTGAGCACATGGATATTTTACCCAACACCACCATAGTTTAGCCCCTAAAATATTGCTAAGAATCTCCAAATCATCCAATCCAATACCCCCATGGTTTTTGGGTTTACAATTTTTTTTCCCAGGATACTAAGGCCCATTTCTTTCTTTCCTCCCCCTTACCCCAAAGAAAGTTTCTTTGGATGGTTTTGAATTGATGCAAGACTCCTTTTGGTGATAGGAGTGTTGATAGCATGAAAACTGGGATTGATTGAAGAACAGCCTTTGTAAGCACCAACCTACCAGCCAAGTTTAAAGATATGATAGTCCATTTCCTTATTTTATCCTGCATCTTATTAATCATTGGCTCCCAAATTCTCTTGTGCAGAGGTTTATCAGTTAGAGGAACTCCCAAATATTTTTAAGGGAGGACATCCCTTTAAAAGCCCAAAATTCTGGAGATATTCCTCTGAATAGCAATATTGGTATTAAAGAAAAAAAAATTAGATTTGGAGAGATCCATACATGTAGCCATGGCGAAGTCATTCACAATTTGTTTATACGCTAGAGCTTCTTTGACCAAGGGGATTCCTTGTAGCATGGTATCATTAACAAATTGTTGATGAGTCAAGGCATATCCATTCTCAGATAGTTGTAGGCCCTTAATATTACCAACTTGTTTAGCATGCTTGATAGACTGACCAAGTCCTTCCATCATGAGGATGAAGAGAAAGGGAGCGAATGGGTCTCCCTGCCTGAGGCCTCTTGAAGGAATAAAAGTCTCGGAGGGAGAACCATTAACCAATATTGAAAAGCCGGAAGAAGATACTAGGGCCATGACCCATCTAACCCAGTTATGATCAAACCCAAAAGCAATAGGAACTTTCCTGATGTAGGTCCAGTTCAACTTATCATAAGCTTTGGCTAGGTCCAATTGCATGATCATTCCAGCCTTCCTATTGCTAGTAAGTGAGTGCACCATCTCATGTGCTTGAGTGATGTTATTGAGAATTTCTCTGCCTTCCACATAACTGGATTGTTCCACAGAAACTAGTGCAGGAAGAAGAGGTTTGAGTCTATTGGCCACTACCTTGGATATTATCTTGTATACCACTTTGCATAAAGCTATGGGTCTAAAAATTTCCGGAGTTTGAGTGTTGTCTTGTTTAGGGATCAGGGAGATGAAGGAGGCATTAAGAACCTTCAAAATAGTTTTGTTCATCTTGGAATCTTCCACTACATTCGGAATATCCTGTTTAACAATATTCCAACAAGCTTTAAAGAAATCCACATTGAAACCATCAGGGCCTTGTGCTTTTCAATTTTGCATTTCTTTGAGGACCTCACTAACCTCCTCATTAGTCACTAGCCTATTAAGGTTGAGATTATCCTCTCTAAACACCAGTCTGGGTATATGTCTTGTTAAGTCCCCGATAAAATGCTCTCTATCTAAAAACGTTTCCTTTGTTATACCTCGAAAGTGTTGAACTAACACAACTTCTATATCCTCATGGGAGTTAAGAAGATTCCCTTCCTCATCCTTGATCGAAGAGATCCTATTGTGAGCTCTATTTGCCATGGTGGATCCGTGGAAAAATCTACTGTTTCGCTCTCCTTCTTTTAGCCATTAAACTCTAGATTTTTGTCTCCAAAATATTTCCTCTTGTTTACACAGATTCTCCCAATCTTGATGATGTTTTGAAACTTGATCACTTATGAATTTTTCAAAGCCATCCATGATAAGGGCTTGGTTGATTTCTTGCATTTTATCTTCAACATATTTTTTTCGCCATAAAAGTATTACCAAATTCGTTCTTGTTCCATTATTTGAGCCCGGGCTTGATGTGCTTTAGTATTTTGTGTAAAAGGAACATTCTTGTGCCCTGAATCTGCAAATATTCTAACCATGATTTTTCAATGTTGTTGATGAAATCTGCTGGGTAAGAAAGATATTCTTAAATCAGAAAGGTCTATTCTTGGGGGTACCAATGCCCTGAACCTCCAGTTGAACCAACCAGTGATCTGAGCCTCCAAAAGGGAGAACCCTCACTATCATTTCCTTGTCAATGAGCATAAGGTCCTCTGAGATAATGAATCTGTCTAACTTTGAGGCTACATGAGACTCTCCTCCTCTTTTATTGTTCCAAGTAAAGAGACCATTGCTCGTATCAGTGTAAACTAACTTCATATTATCTATAAAAGTTTGAAATGCTAAAGATTTTTTGCTTAGAGTTCTGGTTCCCTCTTTTTTCTCTAAAAGTGATCTGATCATGTTGAAGTCCCCCCCCATGATCCATGGTATTCCTGCATATCTATCTCTGAGATCCACAAGAGAATCTAGAAACCGGAGTTTATCATCCATTCTTTGAGGACCATAAACATTCGTGACCAGATAGGTATCCCTATCTCCCACAGGCTGAATAACCACTGATAAATAATTCCTAAATGCCTCAGCATCAATTATGCCTATCTTTTGGAGGTTCCAAAGAGTAAGTATGCCTCTTGTTGTATTCTCTGCTTTGACTTCTAGAAACTCAAATCGATTGAGCCATTTTCTATGTATTTGTTTTATCTTTTGAATGGAACATTTAGCTTCCTGGATAAAGATCATATTCGGAGCTGCTTGCTTCATTCTACTACTAAGCATTCTTTGTTTTCTTTTACTACCTAGACCCTTGATATTCCAAGATGTGAACTTCATTATTAAAGATTTGTAAATGAGTAGCTGGTTAGATCTTTCATCTTACCTGAATCTATCATTAGCTTTCCACATTCCATCAATAGCTCATTCTGCTTTTCCCTGCCTCTTTTCTTTCCTAGGTTTCTAGGTGTTAATCCTGGTGTAGTTTTCATAGTTTTCACCCCTTCGTTACCCTACCTTTCAATGCTTTTTTGCCTCTCCAACCCATTAGCCTGAGTTTTCCATATGAACAACTGTTGTACTCAATTGAAATCTTCTTGAGGTAACGAGTCTACCCCACCCATGTTTCCTTGTTTCAAGAACCCTTCTAGATCTGGGTGTTCTTTGTCAGGAATCTCCTGTAGCTCGTGGTCCTGCATTTCCATATCACTTTGGGTCATTTCTTGGTCCATCTCTAGTTCTACATCACTCATCATAGTCTCTTTATGTTTATTAATATTCTGTGTTGTTCACGGTCTTCTTCTTTCTCCTTCTCCCCTGGACTTCCTCCCATTGCCTGATCTACTTTTGTTATCGCTTCATCTTCTTCAAGTACTTGGAGCCTATTCTGACTAGCCTATTTCCCTTCATTTTGATGTTTCTTTGGCACCCTTTTTCTCCCTTTTCCTCTATGTACCACTTTGTGAAAGCTTTCAGAGTCTTTCATTGTATTAAGTTTACTCTTGGTCTTTATTTTACTGAGAGGGCAGTCTCTGAATAGGTGCCCATTCTCATGGCATCTGCGGTATCTGAATGGGATATGCTAATAATATACTTTTTGCACCCATTCTTCATCAAAAACTTCTAAGATTACCTCATCTGGAAGAGCTCCAGCAAGATCCATCTCCACACATATTATGCAAAGGAAGTATATTTTCCCCTTCTGGTGGCTCAGAAGCTTTGACAAAATGCCCTAATTTATTTCCAATGGAAATTAATGATTCAATTTTCTAGTAATCAAGAGGTAGATAGTAGAGTCTTACCCAGACCAGGACTGAAGTAAAAGTCTCACGCTGGGGACAAAATTCATAATCCATGGCCACATATAGAGGCCTTCTGCTGCATAGAAGTAGGGCCCTCCTTCAAACACTCCTTCAATATTTGTGAGGACCACAGTAAAGAATCCCTTTGACCCAAGATGTCGGTCTATGCTTCCTTTTAGTTTCTAGTGGTATTTAATCCATTTCCGTAAAGCTTTTTCATTGGTCCATAATCCCATGAAATTACAAATGATTGCATATGTCCGCATGTGGTACCTATGCGCCTGCAGAGCAAGATCATTTAAAACTACCCTGGGTGTGATCTTAGCTTTGTGTTTACAAGGTCCCTTTTGTGCTTTGCCTTTTGTTCCCTGTTCCTTGTCTTCTTCCTCATTATGTTTTGTCCTATTATTCTCCCTTGTTTTGGTGTAGTCTAGCTCCTCTTCAATGTTCCTTTTCCCTTCTTCTGAAGAAACTCTATCATTTTCTATTGCTTTCTTACCTTTGCTGGCCACAACCTACTTGTAGGAGGGAGTGGAGCTCCCTCTTTTGCGCCCTTCCATGGAGATCAACCCCTGCAAAAGTCTGGAAACCCTAGCTGTTCACCCATTGTCAAGCTCTCTTTCCTCTCAAAGCCCCCTACCCAATTGAAAAATTCCCTGCTTATTAGCGTAACTCACTCATATATAAAGTTAAAGTTAATATGAAGTGAAAGTGGAAAATAACTTAATGCCAATTCAAATGTATATTTTTAATTTATTTGCTCTTATAAACACATTATGACCTAGGCTTAGTGTTATTTTTGTGGGTTTTTTCAGAAAAGGGGTTTACTTGGGGGGTGATCACTTTTCTAAGGTTTTATCCTTAGGGAAAAGGGGTTTATTAGGGAAAATGAGTGAATTATGCAGGGGGTGAATGCTTTTGAGGGGACTTTTAGTACTTAGGACCTATAAGTTATTGGGCCGAGGGTCCGGTCCCTCCAGAAGTCAGAGAAATGCTCTGAGCCCCTTTAACTTAAGATTTTAGGTACTTTAAGACTTTCCTTGGAAATTAGTTAAGTGACGAATGTAATGAATGAGGGAGGTTAATCAATTGACTTTGTGTACTTTGGTAAATGATAAATTTTCATCCATACTTTAGAAATTTGATGATGAAGGTAAATGATATGATCTTATCTAATCAATCATCACAATTCAGCAACCATTCAACTACTTACCCATCTACTCATCCTACCATTTTTTCTTCTCTTTATTAATGTGTACTTAAGCTGGAAAACCCTCGTCAAAACATTTTTTTTCTTTTACAAAAGTAATCTATCTAAGTCTATGCTTATTACATCCAAGGGCTCAGATTAAACAGTTAAGCTCCTTTTATTAACTCTACCTATCTACTTATCTGCCAAGATTAAACAGTTTGGTCAGATTTTATTCTCTATCTATATACATGAAATTTAAAACATGAAATAGCCAAGTTTAAACATTTTGACAATCCATGGAATGTGGCAAAAGTAACAAGTTGCACAAAATCTTTTTATTCTACATCAAAAGTAAATGGTAGTGGCATTTTGACTTGCACACTTTCATGGTCTTTTTCTTTCCCGGGGTTCATTTTTTCATCTTTTTTGACCTTTTTTATTCTTTTTCTCCTTTGATTTTTGTTTTAGGAAACACCCTCTTTAGATTCTTTTATTTTTTTATTTTTCAATATGGAAAACATTTGCAGGAAGCAAAGGTATGTACATATTACAATTTTGATCTCAGCTATTAAAAAATTATGAGTCCTTTTGGTATAGGAACATAACATCTTCAACAACTTTTGCTAGACCTTCGAGTGTGGCAAGAACTAATTCTTCTACTGAGGATACAACAACCCCTACGGGAGTGGTTTTTGGCTTCCTTGATGTGTATGGAAGATGTTGTATTCCTGGGATTAGTTTGGCTACTTTCGTGAACTAGTGGGTGATGGGATGAGCAAAATGAAGGTGGTGATATGGAATTTCATGTTCAGTCCTGGGAGGTGACGATTAACCAACTACAAAGTCACGTGTAGGTGAGAGGGAGTGCAAGTTACTGCCTTGACCAAATGGTTGATGAGTGATTGTTATAGGACATTCAACCATATACAACAAACGTCCCTCCTTCTAGCGCTAGAAATGTTGACTATGCTAGACCCTCCAACATTCAAGGGATGACCCCAATATGAAGTCCCAACTAGACCTCACACCGTTTGGTGTGGAAGTCACATCCAGTATGATGGCTGGGTTGCTATTATTTTTAATGTTTGCCTTAGCTCTTTCTCGCCAACACAGGAGAGTGGTCTTCTTTATCTTCGAGTAGTGAGGTTCGCGTGCTTAATGATTGATAGTGTTACTTGTGTCAAGGTTCTTTCACCGGAGAGAGAAAGGGTAGGAGTGATTCCCAAGTCAGATGGGAAGAAACCCAATTCTATTAGGAACACACAACACAACAGAATGTGCGCAACTTCCAGAGGAGGAATCCACAAGGATGTGATAGTCACAACACACAAGGTAAGATAGTGTGTACAACACTCAGTAGGAAATCAACAGGAGTGTGACGAGCATTATAGAAAGTTTGCGTGAAAGGTTATGTATGATGTCCAAGAGGTAACAAACATGGGAAGGACAATGTTGACAACTTATACAACACATTTTCATTAATATATGTGTATTAGAACAGTTGAATGAATCCAAGTGTTAAACACAGATTAAAGCAACATGCATTACAAGTTTGCAAGACAAATCTTAAAAATAGTTACAACACGTGTGAAAATGTGTTGGCCTGTTAGTAGGCTTCAGAAATAAGCAAAAGTTCCAAGACACATTGATACACCATACATCACTAACCCTGTGGGCGGGGCATTGGAGCCACTATTTACTCCTCAAAGAAAATATTATAGACTCTCAAGGCTATGTGGGAGGAAACAAGGTAAAAAATCCTTTTCATGTACAAATGAGGGGGTGTTTATAGCCAAGGGTGAAACTGGCCCTTGTGACTATTGGAATTCCCTCATGACTGTTGGAATTCCATGACCTTTCGACTTTACATGACTCTTCATATGACCAGTGGGTCTCTTGGACTTCCATGTTACATTACATTGATCAATAATATGGCCCACAATAGTGATGTAAATGACATGACTCTTTACAAGAATCGACATGACAGTGTTGATACATTCGTGTTACTGCTGGTGTACATGACAAGCTCCAATACTGTTGGGTGATGGATGCCCTCATGGTGTGTCACAACTTCACCTCCACATGGCAAGATGTGTGGAACCTTTGATGGTCGTTGGGTTTGCTTGATGTTGCATTCACAGGTTGCTCCTTGCTTGTATGTTAGCATGCTTGACAGGTTCGTATGTTCATGAAATGTGTATTTTCATCCATTTGTCCATCTGCAAACACATCTTCACATGTTCGTTTTTCCGTTCGTCCATGAACACATCTTTGCATGATAGTCCATTTGCGAACACATCTCTTTGTATGCATCATTTTTTTGTTTGTTCGCAAACATGTCCTTTTGCATGTACTCCCCTTATTCATCCCATTTGTCATCATGCCATGTTTGTTCGTGTACCTATATCTAAAGTCACTCACGAAGAGACTACATCAAATCCATAAACCTCTTAGTCTACCATGATGCATGATTGTTTTAGATGCAGATGACCTTGAGAGAAGACAAGGTTACAAAACTGTGTGAGGAAATTTTCGAGCTGGGATGGAGGCTCTAGGTACTGTTGGTGAAAAATATGTAGAATTCATTTGGAGACGTTGACAGGCAATGTAGATTGATAGTGACTATCCACAAGATCTGGCTTGGATAGAGGAAAAATCTACGCAATTTTTGGGAGGAGCAGTTTGGGCTGCAGGGAGGCTGGGTATGCAAAATCTATGCAATTTATGGAGGGAGTGGGTAGAGGTAGCTTGATAGCAAAAATTGTGTAGTTCTTGGAGGGAGCTAGTAGTGGGCTATAGAATCTTGGCAACAAAAACTGCACAATTACTGGAGGGATCTGGTAGTAGGCTGCTGGGAGCTTGGAAACAAAAACTGTGCAATCCCTGGAGGGAGATGGCAATGGGCTATTGGAAGCTGCTAGTGGGAAAAGCTACACTGATGCCAGGATGTTGGCCTTCTAACCCCCTCTACATAGTTTATGAGCTGAGTGGACTGTTTGGCAGCAAAGGGCTTGCTCATGAAATCTGCACATTTTTTCCAATGAGCAGCTAGTAAGCTAACTAATGGGCTAGATGGTAAAACTATGCAATTTCCTTAGGGACACAGGGACAGGAACTAGGTGTTTGTCTAACCTATCTACACAATTTTCTCAGACATCGGAGTAGGCATGGTCGACAGCTTCTGCGTAATTTTTGTGGGGAGTTAATCCTGGGGTGACTGCCTGGTGAAACTCTTTGGTTGACCAGTAGGAGGGTTGATAGATCAACTTTTGGGCAATGCAGCTTGAAACGGATTGTTGGGTCCTTCTGTGTTGTTCTGCATGACAGGCGAGTGAGTTGATGGCAGTGTGAAGGTTCTGCTGTTAGAGGGTGATCTGGTTGTGAGAACTTCAGCAAAATGACTAAGTGTGTGAGTGACTGAAAAGGTTCACATGCGAACTTGCAAACACACACTTACATGACTTGATCACAAGATGACTTAAACCGTCCAGACACACATTCTCAACATGATTGACCAACGGTGCAAGTCAACAAGCATGAAGATTGTGATTGATCGTTAGATGACTGTGATGATGCTTGTGCGACAATGCATATGACTCCATGTGTGACTGTGACAAATGTTTACATAGCGAATCATAACATGTATGCATGAAGCAAAGACTATGTTTATGACCAGAACATGGTCGCAAGCATGACATTGTTACCAACATGCAAAAGTTGTCTATTGAACAATCAAGCAAGGTGGGTGCAAAGACTCGCACGAGCTCATAGGGTGAACTCGAGTGCATGTAAACATCGAGTAAAATTCTCAAAGTAGGCCCTGAAATTGGATGTTTCCCAAAAGTTTACAGGGTGTTGTAGCCGCTACAACAAACATCAAATTATATATAGTTATACAAGAAAATAATTATTTCAATGTTTTATTATAGAGTTAATTAATTATATGTACTTATAAAATAATTTTATTTTCTCTCTTATTTTATTATATGATCAATTAATTGGATTTAAGTAGTAATTTTAATTATAGTGCTAATCATTTTTTAAAAGTTATAAATACCACTTATAATTAAACTTAATGTTTCATAAATTAAATTGTCTATGTTGAATGAATTTTTGTCCATAGAATAGTGTTTAGTAGTTGATTCTATTGTTGATTAAGTGATTTTCTTTCATAGTATTACGAAAGGTTATTAAAAAGGCATAAAAACATTTTTTCTAGTACAAAATAGATTTAGAATTGAATTTTTTGACATTGTTGTTATTTCCTTTTTCTTTTACCTTTTATTGACATTCTTGTACAATTGCAAATGTTTTTTAGGGAAAATTTATATGAGTGATGCATGTTTATAAATGGATCTAGTGAGATAGATCTCATGTGTTAGAGGTTGTTGTATATAGTCTAGTGTTTCATGAATGTTGATTAGATAGGTGTCTTAAAAAGTCCAGGTTATTCACTGATGGAAAAAATATTTGTTTCCAACAAATAGCCCTTCAACGCAATTGCAATTTTATATATGGCTTAAATGCTTCACATACAATTTGAGTCACTATTTTGTTTTCTCCACTTGATTTTGTTCTGATGTATTGTGTATTATGCAAAAAATAATCATGTGCAACATCTTTCATAGTATCCTATTGTTTTTGTCCCATCAGAGGTGAAACTTCTTTTTATGTTTTCTTTTAAGGGGAGGGGGAAGCATTATCACATTCCAAATAGTCAATTGTATTCGAATTAATGTTTGTTGTTATTATGTTCACTTCTTTTCAAACAAACATAGTTCATAACATTGTTTTATAGAACAAATTTCTACCAAAAAAACTTACCACATTAATATAATAAAATCGAGGATATGAAAATACAAAATACATTTGCATTAAGTGAACCAAAAATGAAAGAAATTGATTTGGTGCTTTCTACCTTCAATCTATTTCATTTGAAACATTTCCACTACTATCTAGCATATTGTCTATTCGACTATTTTTTTTCTACACTTTCTACATAGCTCAGTAGAAATACGAGAAGGAATAGTTAACCACTTCTGATATTGATTGAGTTCTGAAGATGAATTTTCTATTTCATCAATGCAAACTGAATTACTTCCCAACTATTTGCAAAACTTTCACAATTTTAATAACATCAAATAATATTTCAAGGATTGTCTTCCATTGCACAAGGTTCATCTACAATTAACTTATGGGGAAGAGATGATTTTTGCATAAAATGGTTCTCTAAGTGGTTGTAAATCCATATGCATGTTTGGTTGCACACAACTAGAAAACAATACCTTTATTTTAATGATTACATCCTTCATTATGTACATAATATTTTGTTCCACAACCAAAATCTTGCATGTGGCTGCTTTGAACCATTTCTATCCTATCAATCAACGAGGATTGCAACAATTATTCCTAGGCCAATATCTATGTACCAGTGCCCATATCATTATATAAACAAACACTTGACATGTTGTCTATTTAACAATTTCTCTTTGAATAAGGCTTTTTATTCAATCGCACAGTTACCAATGATTGGAAAAAGAGCAGTAAAGGAAAACGATCAACAAAAGAGTAGAAAAGGCAAAGGAACAACAGAGGAGAAAAAAAAAGATATATGGCATTGTAGGTGTTATTTCATGGCTTGGCCAAGGACAAGCAAAGGAAATGGCACTGTAAAGTAGTAGTAAAGGAGAAACAAGAATGGTGTAATGTTATGGATATACTATTTGTGATAGTAGGCTTGCTATAACTATGAGCAACAATGTATATTTGATGCTCGTGATGTTTGACGATTGTTGGGCATGGAATCCCCACAAGGCATGTTTTGGGGCTCAAAGCCCAAGTTTTGACCCAATCTTGTTGTAAAGCTCCGCGAATTACGGGTGCGGAGCACGAAAGAATGATAGAGTCATAGGGTTGTCCACCCTAGTTTTGTAATGTAATGTCATCTAGATAGACTTGACCATGGTCTGTTGACCATGGGATTGTATAAATAGAGCGAGGCTCTAAGTGTAAAACAAGATAGAAAAAGATAGAGAAGGGTAACAAGTCTAAGTGATTGAGTCACAAGTGTAAAGTGTGTGTTTGGGTCGTAGAGTAGGAGAAGGCTCTACAGCTAAGTGCATAGAGGCCTAGTAGTCCACAGCTGAGTGGGCGGACCCCTGCAGCTTAGTGCACAGGGTAGAGCTAAGTTTGTAGCTGAGGAAGGAATTAATAAAGAGAATTTTTATCATAATTTTGTGTATCTATTCTTGGGTTAATGCATGTTTGATATGATTTGCAGATATACTGTTTATTTACTATGTGCACCCGTATGAATAGTTTATATTGTTAAGTATACTTAAAGCACTCAAGTAGGCAAAGTTAATTAACTAATGTTGGAACACAATTGAGGTCTTGGGTAATAACATAGAGCACAACATTCAGGCCCTCAGTAGGGCTATGCAAAGGCAGTATATCAGGCTACGAGGCACAAGAAAGTGTGTGTAGCGACTTCCGCATAGGGTCAAACTGCGAACCACTTGAACTCATCAGATATCTCTAGGGTGTGAAAACCTAGTTCTAGCACCCTCCCATACTACCTCGGGTGAGACCTCAGTCCATGCTCTGCGCACTTTTGGCAAAAGGGCAATAGTATCGGGATTTGTTTGGCTAAATTAACTCTAAACCTGAGTCAGGCCCCAATAAGCCAACAAATGGTTTCGTTGTCAGGACCGAGATCTGTCGTATCACTTGAATCTGACAAAGAAATGAATTGAAGAGTGGTTGGACAGAAATATTGACGAGTTCGTGGCACAGGAGAACATGAATCTGCGATTATCAAAGGAAGAGTGGTTAAAGTGCTACTTATATATGGAAATCCACAAAATTTTCTTTGCATCCTTCCACTTTGACTTGTATGAGTGGATTTCGAAGCTAGCAAACAATCAAGGAAGGTGTAGGCTCGACAAACCTATTGTGTGGACTCTAGAGTTGGTGCACAGATTAGAAGCATTGGAAGATAAGATCATGCGTGCTATGGATAACTAGCTCCATCATATTATAGGAGGTTTTATCGCCAAGTTTGCAGTAGATACTTCAGTCAGCTATAGCGAGGCAGAAAGACGCTTCCTCAAAGGACCATGAGGTAAGTACGTTAAATATTTGAACACTAGGATTAAATTCTATTGTGTGAAACGTGGTTATTTGAATAAATTGATGTTTGAGGCTATGCGAAGTGGGAGGATCTACAGAAATGAAGGTAGCACAGAACTAGAAACTAGCCCCTTGATTTCACCTCCATGAGAAAGCAATGAAGATCTCACGAAAGTTTCACCAAGAAGTGCAATTAGTTTGATAAAGAAACGAATTCCGCACATACCACTCCCACCTACACCCTGTCTTCACCCACACCACCTCTGCAACCACCATAGTTCGATATGGCAAGCATGATAAAATTGTCGGTGTTCAAAGGAGTAGGGAATGAAGATCCAGATCAGTTTTTCTTCATGGTAAGGGCTGTATGGGAAGCACAGGGAGTCATGGATGAAAATATAAAGAAGGCAACGTTGGTCAATGCTTTGTAGGATCGTGCATTGACTTGGTACATTAAGCACTCCAATGACAATTCGAACGCACGGATTGTGGATATGCAAGTTGCGCTAAACAAGGAATTTAGTAGACCAAAGTGAGAGACACAGTCGATCATCAGATTTAAGGAAATCGTGATGCTTCTAGGTGAGACCCCCTGGGAGTTGGATGAGAGACTGAAGGGTATGATTTTTGAAGTCAACATGACCTTGACAGATGTGCAACACCATGCATGGTTTGTAGCATCACTAATGCCAAATCTAAGGAATGCGCTATCAGAATAGAAGCTATCCACTTAGGCCGAGGCCTTGGAGATCGCAATGAGACTACATGAGACCCTGATGCAAGATCCTAACCTGGGAGTCCAATAGATCCATGTGCAGTTGAAAAACTTGTGCCTTGAAATGTAGAGTGTGAAACAAGACATGAAATATTGCCTAGAATCATGCGAGGAGGTATGTTGCATAAAGTGTAAAGGCCAGGGACATGACAAAGACCATTGTCCAGTATTCATGAACTACCTGGTGGGAGGGGGAGTAATTCCATTGAGACCAGAGACACAAGTAGGACCGAGCCCGGTGTCTGCATTATGGTGTGTGATTTTTCAGATAGGAGGGAAGCATGCTACATATAACTACCATCTATTACAGAAGTATACACAGAGTGTTATATACCTAGCGGGGATAATATGGGGTACCAAGGGAGGTACCCAAGGTAATAATGTAATAATGGGATGGGCCATAGTAATAAACAAGGTGGTTAACCCATGTCATGTAAGGGACCACAAGTAGTTAATAATAATGTAAGGGGCCCATGGTATTAGTTGATGGTATGAGGAAACGATGGTAATGATGCATGGTATTGTATGTATGAGGCCTATATAGAGGCTAGAGACTCCACATGGAGAGATATGAAGAGAAATATTCTTGTATGAACAGGCATATGGCTTGTGGAGTGTTCTCCTTCCTTAAGGAGTGAATGTATGGTGTTGCCCTACTTTAAGGGTTTGATCAATAAAGAATCATTTCATATTATTTCTGGGTGTATTTGCATTGTCTTATATGTTCATATCAGATCTATAATATTTCCGGGTTAGATCTACAACAAGTGGTATCAGAGCTACAACAAGTGGTATCATAGCACTTTCTTGGGCCAAAGTGGAGAATTTGTTTTTCATTTTTGCAGGATTTCAGGGGCGGCGAGTTTGCAGATCATATCTGTACATTTTGGTGCAAGATCTGTAAAATCTAATCGCAGATCTGGATTCTATGTGAAAAAATACCCGATTTCAAAAAAAAATCCGCTGAATCGGAGTCCGAATGAAGGAGATATCGCTGATCTAAAAATCAGTAGGGTTGTAGACAATTTTTCGGGGAAGCGAATTTGTGGCGCAGATCTAGACCTCTTGGCACCAGATCTGCAAGATGTAATTGTAGATCTGGAATCTTTGTGAAAAAATACCTAATTTAAAAAAAAAAAAACAGTCGAATCGGAGTCCGGATGAGGGAGATATCGCTGATTTAAAATCAGCAATTTTTTTCAGAAATTTTGGGTGACGGCGGGAGAGTAGCAGCGCAGATCTAAAATTCCAG
This sequence comes from Pinus taeda, assembly GCA_000404065.3. Taxonomy (NCBI): domain Eukaryota; kingdom Viridiplantae; phylum Streptophyta; class Pinopsida; order Pinales; family Pinaceae; genus Pinus; species Pinus taeda. The sequence continues at coordinate 35,187 of APFE031188892.1, forward strand.
TGTCTTAATCAGGATTTCTATCACATGGGTAGATGCAGAATGGTTGTTCCATTTCCAAAAACAGGTTATAATAGAGATTCTGAGTAATATTGACGAAACTATGACATTTTCAAATTTTCGCCAAGTAAGTGAATTTTTTCAAACCTTCATAGCTTCTAGCAAGGAATTTTTTACAGGGAATGATAATGGTACTACTATTGAAGAACTCATACAGAGAATAAAGCTTAGATATGGGACACGTTGGAAGGATTCAATGTGGTTTAATTTCCAAAAAGAGGCTGCCAAATGGTGGTACTCACTTGACCACAAGCAGTTGACCAAACTTTCAGATGCAGAATTTGAAAAAGTCCTTTTGGACAAATGGTTTCATGCTAGAAAAAAGGAGAATGAGACACATAAGGGGTTAATTTCTATGGGTATCTCCTTACTGCAGGTTCATGGATTGATTCAGAAAGAGAAGATCATTGTTTCTATCAATCCTAATGGTAAACATAATTTCATCAATGTTAAATTGGCAAAAAAATTGCAAGTCCCAGCAAAACGTATTGAAAATACACAGGTTGATGATAAGGATGTTCAAATTTATAAGGATTTGAAACTTTCTATGGATAAGTATGTGTTTCATGGTGATTTTTATGCTTCAGATATGGATAACATGGATGTTGTTTTGGGATACCCTTGGATGGAATTAGTGGGTACTATAAATATTAATGTGCAGAAGAAATTCCGGAAGCTCTGGTATAAAAAGAAGAAAATTACATTATAGGATATTTCCATTAATAAGCAGGTAGAGTCCAAGGAGGTTGAAGCAGAAGATGTTCCAGGGTCTGACATATTAGATGATGAGCCAGTGATGATAGACAATCAAACACAAACAAAGGCTGAAGCAGAAAATGTTACAGGTGCTGATACATCAGAGGAGGGCTCAGTGGTTGAAGTCATATTGGAAAAGAATACACCACAATAGGCACCACAGCAGGGTGAATTAAAGAAAAAGACACTGTGGGTTAAAACTTGAACATATCATCACCCACACCACCCCGCAAGAAAACAACCATCAAGATGGCAACCAATTAGCCACACGGACAACAACCCCCGCAGGACAGATAGAGAGGAGTGAAGATCCACCTACTACACATCTACACAGAAGAGCTACCAGAGTCAACTTCCATCTCAAGCAAGCGAGGCACCAACAAGACTGAGGGTTCACCTTTCTCTTGGATGGCTAGATGCACGTGCATGGTACCAATGGACTACTCTTTTGAGTAGATCTTATTATTTGTGTTCTTCCCATGTTTCGGGGACGAAACATGCTTAGGGGAGTGGAATGTTATATACCTAGGGGGGATAATATGGGTACCAAGGGAGGTGCCCAAGGTAATAATGTAATAATGGGATGGGCCATAGTGATAAATAAGGTGGTTAACCCATATCATGTAAGGGACCACAAGTAGTTTGTATTAATGTAATGGGCCCATGGTATTGTATGTATGAGGCCTATATAGAGGCTAGATACTCCACATGGGAGATAGTCAAGAAATATTGTCAAGAATTATTGTATGTACAAGCATATGGCTTGTGGAGTGTTCTCCTTCCTTAAGGAGTGAATGTATGGTGTTGCCCTACCTTAAGGGTTTGATAATAATGAAGCATTTCATATCATTTCTTGGGTTTATTTGCATTGTCTTATATTTTCATATCAGATCTATAATATTTCCGGGTTAGATCTACAATAGTCACTTTTATTTCCTATTTACTTGGCTATTATTTAGATCAATGGCTTGATGAAGCTATCATAGTTTTCTTGTCTATTCTGTCGACATAATCCAAGCCCTTTGTTCTCTTCAATTTTAGCCAATTTTTAGCAAAGGCCATTCATGAGAAGTTGGTCAATTTCTTCACAGAGGAAGTGTTACATTATTCCTCAGTGTTGGTATATATGTTTGTGTATTTTCAGGTAGACAGGTTCCAATTTTCTGTGAGCAAAATGAATGAAGAAGGTGAACCCCAATCAATGATATTCTAGACAAGATTGGTGATGAATGACCAAAAATATCAGCTATAATACATTTGTGGAGATTTTTGTTCACCCAACAATGAGTCTCCTCAGTGGGACTACAAAACCTAGGATTAGTGAAGAAATAAGGAGAATTATGTAGCTGTTAGACCAAGCTAGAACAGGTGATTGGTACTTGTACCAAAATTGCATTGAATTAAGAGTGTATGGCTGTGAGTTGGCCCCATACAAGTTACCAAAGTTCCTCCCCATGAGGATCTTTGCACTAGAATACATTAGACAAATGATTACTGTAGATGAAGTGCATTTTGTTTCAACTAAGAAAAAGTCCCAGGTCAGGATCAAATCTTAGATTGGTCCCTTCATTTGTAACAGTAGAGGAGCAGGGGAGGAGGTAGATAGAAGATTGAAAGAAATGAAATTTACCCACAGTTTCACATGGTCTTATGACCCATGGGGTATCATTTCCAAGAAGAGGATGGGAAATAAGTCAACAACCTATATCCACACTCAAAAGCCTGAGATTGAAAAATACATGAACTAGATTGAGTGGATTCCTGATAAATTGTGAGAGATTGAAGAACAAATGATCTTTTCTTCCAATGCATAGACTCCAAGACAACAGGAAAAAAAACAACTGAAGATAGGACTAAAAAAGGAAAAGAACAAGAACATGGAATAACAGGGAAAAGATCTAGGGAAGATCGGTAACCAGGGACTGATACTTCTATGAAGGAATTCAGGTTGAAATACATGAAGAAGCCTAGAAAACATATGGACATAGATGAAGGATCACCACAACAAACAATGATCAACATAATTAATATTCTATATTCATCTCCAGTTGGAGGGAAATACTTTCCTGCCACTTTGATTTTAGAAAGGCAGCAGTCCCTTCAAGTGTCCTCATCTGCAAATGTGACTGGAGAAAAAGAAGAGACAATCTTTTATACATTAAGAGAGATCAAAATAAGAAATGAAATACTAAAAAAGAGCACCTATGCTCAGTTCTGGAAGCAGAATGCAATTGCACAAGGCAAACTTCTCTCCGCCTTTGATTCAGAAAAGGGAAAAATGCATATGGCATTTTTGGAAGCACAGACAACAAAGCCTAAAACCCCAACATATTACTTTTGAGTTTGATGCCAGAAATGTCCATCCGATTGATCAGCTGGAAATGCACAAGCAAACAAGTGAATTATTTCATCCACTCTAACCAACACTTCTATCAACTTGTTCAAAATTCAGGTGGCTTTATCAAACACTCAATCCCAGTTGAAGATGAAAAGGATTTCATCATGGTCGAAGGATAATAAAATTAAGTCTTTGGAAGACTTGGTAGTGAAGATTGGGGATGATCCCTCAGATATAAAAGAAGATGAAGAATTAATAAAGAAAAAATAGATAGATATTGTAGCTTTAAAGAAGCAGCTCAAGATGCCTGCTACACATGACCCACTGACTAAGGAGATAGAGGAAACAAAAAGCCAAAAGGATGATATGATGAGATTAATAGTGGAGTAGTCTCTCCAGATCAAACAAATGGAAGTAGAGATTGAAAACATGGTGCAAGAGAAAGAAAAGGCAGCATAGATGGCCAAAACAACAATGGAGGCCCTTCCTCTAACAACCCCTCCCATAACCACTCTAGCAAGTACAACCATAGGAGCAGGAAGCGGTACAGAACAATTGGCCAGATCATTGGAAGGCATGAATCTGCAAACTGAGGAGATAAAAAGACTGGAAACCCAAGTCAGTGTGTTGTAAGATGAAATCAAAAGAGCTGAAAGCAATCACTTGGTGGAAATGAGAAGGGAAAAGGCATTAATTGAAGCACTACACAAATCAGAGAAATAATCATCTATTGGAAACACTCTAGGGAGAGTTAAGAATATTATTTGGCACAATATAATCAATGGTATGAATGAAATTTGGCCTAGCATCCAAATTAATTTTGAGAAAAAAGAATTAGTGAAGGCTAGAGAAGCCATTTCAACTACTAATGTAGAGTTGGGAGACATGCCATCAACAACTAACAGGATAATTAAATTTTTGAATGCAAGGAACAAGTATGAGCTAGAAGAGTTGGGAGTGGAAGATAGAATAGATACTACACTACAATTCAAGGTGCTAACAAATAAGAACTTAAATGTGTAGTTAGAAGAAAAGTGTCAAATTCTGGAGCTGATAGTCAATAGGTTCTTTAAAAAATTTAGCCTTTACATCAGAAAGGTCTCCCCTTTCTATTTGTCATAAATGACAAACTCATGGAAAGAGGGGATTATGTCAAGAAAATCCAGGGCATATCCACAGATGCTGCCAATATTTCCAACATCAAAGGTAGCATAAGAGGAAACACATTGCTGGAAGCTATCAACAATTTAATTTACATTGCGCATGAATTGAAGCACGTATTTTTGGTCAAATCAACATTTGCTAAGTACACTAAGGATGACGAAATATACAGAAGATTAACTAAAATCAAAGTTCCAGATGAGGAAGCATGGAGTGAGCTATGTGATTATAAGGAGGAACGAGACAAGGATGATTAGAGTGACAACCTAGACCCGAGTCAACACTAGCCACATTAGTAGAACCACTATAGTCAAATTAATATTTTAGGCAACAACATCCCTAAAAAAGAGGACAACCTGTCCCAGTTTTCTTAGTGTGGCCACTTCGTGGTTACATTAGTCATTTTTCTTTCATTGTAATAATAGATTTCCAAGTGTACAAGGCAAATCGTTGTAGTTCTTTTTGTTTAAATACTCCATGTATTGGGAGTATTAGGGGTTGGACCCAAGTCATTGGAACTATCTTTTCTATTTGAAGCATTGTAATTTTCAAGTTGGAGCATCAACAAAAAGGACCTTTTGCAAGATACTTGACTTGTTTTGACCTGGTGATGTCTTTCTTTCTATGTTGAATGTATATGTATCTCTGTTTACCCATTCATGCATCTTTAATTCTTATTGTAAAGCATAAATTATAGTTTAAGATATGTTGTTGGAACACCTTACTACTATCTGTGTTTACAACCTAAATGTTTTCCTCTGAAGTATGATTAAAAAATAATTAAATGCTTTGTAACCCTAACTGATATCATTTTTTCTGTCATTCCATTTCTCACTTTTCTTTTAAGATCTAGTAAAGATAGTTAGGTTGACTTGTAAATTCTCTTGAAAATTGATGTTACCACCCAACCTGTGACTCCATAACCTAATGGAAAATAGATGATCTTCCCCAACCAAATGAACAAAAAAAAAACAATCAAGCAATCTCTTTATTTTAACATCTAGCCTAATACATTAAAACAATGAAATCAAAGTTAAATCATAAATATACAGAGACAACCCTCTTTGTGTCTAGGAAGGCTAGGTCCTAGACTCATAAGCGGTTTGATGTATCTTTTTTGACTTTTGTCTTGCCAACCTTCAAAACCACAAGACGATAACACGACGAACGATCTCACCCACATGCATGTTGATATGTTTGCTTAATCCTCCATTCATGTTTTTCATGCACTATTTATCACTTCTTCTATCACTTAGTGTTGCCATGCATTTCGTCGACTTACTTGTTTTCAGTTTCTCATCGGTGAGTTAGGCCAACCTTGGCCCAATCTCTAGCTTCACCAAGGCTGCATTGCACAATCTACAGAAGAAAGTCTCACCTTCCTCTCCAGATTTGTGCAATCTAGCTTAGCACTAGCCGCCTAGACTGAATTATGCATTTCTGGAGGTCAGTGGCTGCTTGGCCCAAATTTTTTTGCAAATCTGCCCCTGGGCCAGTAGTCTTTCCTAGCTGGAATCACACATTCTGCAATCCCAACAACTAACTGCCCAACTGGATTGCACATTTTGATGTTCCAACAGTCAGTTAGTCTCCTAGTCACCCGGACTGTGCCTTATGCAGTCTTGGCAGTCGGTCTCCCGACCTCCCGGCCGAAATTGTGCAAACTTCATGATCATTCACACAGGTATGTTGTAGGTGAGTTCTTATGTTCATTTTGGTTTTCGACTGAGAGATTCCTTGCTATGAGTGTTTCCATGCCTCCAGGTATCACAGGTGTTCATCTGCCTCTCAGCAATACAGGTACAATGGTTTCCAAGAGAGGAGATATGAAGACAATGTTCAAAGCATGCTTGGGGATGCAGTTGATCAAGTGTCCATGGGCTTACCTACTCACGAAGACATCAAGTTGTTCATGGAAAAGGTCATCAAGCAGTAGCATCGCAACGAGCAACATCATGAACAATAACTGAAGGCAACATACCAAATGCAACGAATGCAACGAACACATCAAACACATCGAATGCAAGAGGAAGTTTGTTGACAACATAGAGGTGGAGCAAAGTTGCGATATCAAGCAGATCCATTGGTAATGAAAGAAACTTTGGAGATTCAGACTATGAAGTGACGGTGCAACATGAATATTGCGTGAAGGTAGAAAATGGAACAAAGAAGGAGTTACATGTACCGAAGCAGCAACTCAGGAAGAACATGAACATGCACATACAAACCAATGAGTTGTAGCAGGAACATGAACAATAGTGGGTGCAACATGCACGCACGGATGAAATTGCACCAGTACAGGTTAAGGATCCATCCCAATAGTTGACAGAGAGCAAACATGGTGAGCAGTGTTGTTAATCACATGCAAGGGATCTAGCAGCATGCATGTCGTTGAGTGCACACATGCAATCTTGCCCATTCAACACACTCACCAAGGCCAAGACAAGAAGCAAGTCCAACTCAGGCTAAACATGCACTTCAACAAGTTCATGCGCATGATCACCAACACACACTTAAATATCAGCAAGACACTATGCATCAGTGTGTTTCTAGTTCAGCCATACCCAAGAAGGGCATGCACATGTTAGCAGATGAGTTGGATGAAGGGGCCAAACCAATGCACCAGTTGCAATGGAGGCAAGAGTTCACTTCAGCAACATGTCACCATGAGGTGCACACACACCATCATGGATGACCAAGCTTGGCATCAGCTCACCAGCTTCACCATCACAATCATGTCAAAGAGTTGGTCCCACCATAGTGGATCGAGTGCCAGTGATGTCTTGCAAGACTTGCTCAAGCCATTTTGTCTCACATGAGTACATGTGCATTATAATGTTGAGTCATGTCAAGTGTAAGTCGAGTGTCAACAGTAGGATGTAATAATCATAGAGCAGGTGAAGAGTCATGAGGGTAGTTGAACTGTCACAAAGGAGAATGTCAAGTGTCACCCCACCCTTTGCTATGAATAGTCCCTCATAACTCATTGTAAGGGATTTTGGTCAGCCAACCTTCTACTAAGACTATCTTGAAGAAGGTTTGGACATTATTGTAATGCGCCTTGGCTTCTCCACTGCATGGAGCTGGTACATCTCTTTGGAGGAGTAGGCGGATGTGGCTGTAACGTTCCACTAATGGGGCTAGCAGGTTTACATGGTGTATTGTATGATTGTGAATTACACTTCTTTATATAATAAAAGCCAACACATTTCATGCATATGTTGTTATTGTAGTTGGATTGCTCTGGTTGCCTTAACGATATATGTTGTTTAAATTATGTACTTGTGTATGAACTGATTCACATGCAATTATATGAATCTTGTTGTTAATGTGTTGCATATGTTGTTAATGCTGTCATCGTCCGTGTCGACTGCTTTGCTGGGCACCAGAAAAAAATTTCTTTGAACCTTGTTATATCAAGCATCACACTCGTCTCGAACTGATCAGTGAGTGCTATTCTTGTTATCTTACCTTGTATGTTGGGACTGTCGCATTCACGTTGACTGCTCTACCGAAAGCTGTGCATGTCCTTTGTGTTGTGTGTTCCTAGCTGAGTTCGGACTGATCCCTTTCAACCTCAAACTCACCTTCACCTTCCTCTCCCTTTGAAGTGTTCAAACCTCTCATACTCATTCCTTAATTCACTGCATCAGTCATACCCTTGCCACTGACAGAGTTATCTTACTTTCCTCTATGTGACATCGTGGTTAAGGCATTACCTTATGACCCATTACTGGGACTCCTACACCAAACAGTCTAAGGTCTAATTGGGATTTTTTACCAGGGAGATCCCCTCGACATGTTGGCGGGTCCAACACTGTCAACACACACCTAACTCAATGTGAGCTTTTCAATGATATAAATTTTTCATTGATCTAAATTCTAGATAAAAAATTATGCTAATTAGAACTTTTGGCCTATTAAAGAAAGCCAAGTCATAAACTGGGCGCCTTGTGGCCTTACACCTAGTCCAAGTGGCATTTCCATGTCAATTTTGTGGGGTTCATTAGTGCTTGGCTATAGCTATTCAGGATTACCCACATAAAAAATGAGTTCATTGTAAATTTTGCTGCAGGCTGAGATTTTCAAGTGAGGTGGAGCCTCAAGGTCCATATCACACTGAACCAGAACTCTCTCGGTTTCGTTGTCCATATTTCTACATTGTTAACTCAATGACCACAAGGTCACATGACTATTGGGTCCACCCCAATACAAACCTCATTGGATTGGGAGGATTTTCCTCTTATATAGGCCATTTGAATTTATCTAAGGAGATGTGCACAACCAATCATTCTAAACACGAAACTCGCAAATAATATGTTTGCTCAAAGGAAAACTACAATTTAAATTTTAAACAATAAGAAATATCTAGTTATTAAAACCATCACATTTTCAATTATGAAAAAAATATGAGCGTATGTATAAACCCTTAATTTTAACACAACATTCATGAACCATGTAATTGTCAGCACAACTGTGTATTCATTTAGTTCATACTATACAAGATAACTTAAAATTCATGATTATGGAAGTGAACTACCTAGTTCCAATATTCAATATAACTAAAGACTTACAAGATAACATATTAATCCTGAGTGAAATCCATGCAGTCAGTCATAGACATGCAAGACATCCTATAAGTAATGAATAGGAAAATCAACCACACAATTCAAACATTTATATCAACAATGGACTTGTAAGGTAACTTTGTCAATCAATCGTGAGTATATCATTGAATTTTAGATAATTAGCTATGAGCATTTAAGATGTCTTGCATGTTGGCCCAAAAGTCACATTAAGAGGGGGGGTGAATCAGTGTGAGGTGAATCTCACAATTTAACAATATTTCTCAGCAATTCATCCATATAGCAACGGACATTAAACATTATGTCATTAATTATATCAATACATCAACATATCAGTAGTATGACGAGAAAAAAACAACACAAGAAGGCATCACATCACAAGGAGACACAATTTTTTAGGTGGAAACCCAAATGGGAAAAAGCCACCAACCCTTCTTTTGCTTAGTTTTCAATCCATTTACATCAATTTGTAGATCCTAACCCGCAGGTCAACTACCCCAAAATATGTGAGTTTCTACTTATTGTACGCTACAACCTGATTGAGTATCTGACCTCGAGATTCCAGTAGCTACTCATTATAGGCTACAACCTAATTGACGCTCCAACCACAACAAATGAGTAGGCTCCAACCTGATTAAGGCTTCAACCTCCTTCCTTTGCTTCCTTGTGGACATCTATTTCATCACATTTTCAAACTAGGTCCACAATCATAAAATATCATTGAATCATACATAAAGTCCTAAACTACAATTCATACCTATATTGACCATACAACTTGTTTTTGTAACAATCATTGTCCATACAATCATGCAACCACAATAATCACTATCCATACTACCTGCAATCGCATTAATCACTAGCCATACTACTTGCAACCATACAATCATGCAACTGTCACACAACCTACAACCAATGTATTAATTGTGATCACTGCCAATCTTTGTTGTTGGCTATCATATTGTTGTCCCGAAACTATGCTCCAACCAGAACTGCAATTTGATCATTCAAAAATTTCCTCAAAACTTGTTATCTTAATGTGTCTAGCATACCTACAATATGCTCATAGAGATTACAAATATACAAAATATATTTTGGTCATCAATCATGAGCCAAAACACTATCAAACTTGTTTAGTTGCATCTATCTCTAAGTCTTGGTGACCTAACATCTTATGGTTTTCAAGTTGCATCAACAGTGGCTCCAAAAACCCAAAAAATATAATAAACCATATATTAAATTAATTATTCGACACAATCACAGTTTTAGGGCGTGTTCTACAAACTAGCAGGAAACTAACGCCGGTTCTATAAAATGACCACCAAATTCCAACGCAGGTCACCAAATTTTGCTAAGAATGTGACAAAAAGGGGTGAATACATTAAAAAAACCAACCTATTTGCATCACAGATCAAACTCTCGACCACCCACACATTATACCAATGACTTACTAATTGCACCCTTAGTGTGCCCTGACACAATGGGAAATCCTCATTTTAATATAGTAATGCTACTACATTCAATGAACCTATTGAGTCTCCCAACCTCCGTGGGTCCACATTATTAAATTGTTGTATCATTCAAGTCATATCTAAGGTCCATAGTGGCGTTAATGTTTGGCTATGTCCATGTCATGGCCACAATGGGTACCACACATGTTTATGTTGGTGTACAAAACTCTAGGCTCATGGTAATATATCCACAATGTCAATAGTCCTGTACCTCATGGCCCAAAATAGCACACATTATTTGACCTTTTCCTTGGGATCACATTGATACATCTTTCTCCACCTCTTACTATAGAGGTTACAATGATATATATATATATATATATATATATATATATATATAATATATATATATATATATTATATATAATATAGATATTATATATCACTCGACCTTCCCACACACACACACACACACACATATATATATATGTGAAATATATATATGATTGACAAGGGCCAATGTCATATGTCCACATGTCGATATGTAATGGGATTTGAGGAACTCGTTAAACCCTATTTTATTTTCATTTGATCTATTCATTGGTCTGTGGGAAATATTGTTGATTAGTTCATAACTTGCACATCATTTAACAATGTTAACTAGTGTGTTACTTCTATACTTGTGACCATTGATCCGTTGAGCCAATGGTGTATTCTCTCCAAACTTGCACAAAATTTAACCAAATTAATTTTTGGGTTCTGGCCTTTTAATTTTTGCCCTAACTAATGTTGATTTTCAACAAGCCATAACTTCTCGTCCAAGAGGATTTTTTCTGAGTAGAATATACCATTGGAAAAGTATTGATGAGCACTATGCAACCATAATTTTTTTAAGGGTGGTTCATGGATACTTGTTGGCTTGTTCGGGTGACCCATGTTCAGCGTTAGTTAGCTAAACAAATCCCTACACTACTGGCCCTTTCGGCATTAGCCCGCTGAGCACAGACTGAAGTCTCAACCGAAGCAGTATGGGGGAATGCTAAAACCAAATTTTTACACCCTAAGATGGTCGTGATGTCAGTTTATTCCTTCTATTCCTGCCTTCATGCCGGTCACTTAGTTCTAGGGCTTGCCAGACTAGCCCTTTATTCTGCCCTTCAGTACCTCTATGAAAAGGTACAATTGACCTTTGCGCAACCCTAACTTGCAACTCAGGTACTTTCACATTTCTAGGACAACGTACTATGCAGATTCCCAAACTAGTATAAGCATCTTACTTATATTATTAAACAATCATAGTTAGCACTGCGTAAATAGATGTTCTTACTTTTTTTCACTTAACCAATGTAATTACATACATTCGCGCATCATATAAGCATTTTAAATGAAATTCATACACAACATGACAAGATGCATTAATTGGATCAAAGACACAAAATTGCAAAATACTTCTCTTTATTGATATCTTCAAGTGATTACAGACTCTATCCGCCCTATGCACACAGCTACAGGGGTCTACACACTCAACTGTGGACTTCCACCCCAGGCCTCTGCACACTTAGCTGTAGAGCCTCTACCTACACTACGACCAGAAACTTTGACTTCTTACTTCAAAGCTATATCTATCTTAGTGACTATATTTCTACTTATAGCTTACTTACTTAGCTCTTTTTATACAACCCCATGGTCTGTGGACCATTGGTAAATATTTTATAGCTGACTTTACTTTACAAAAATAAGGGCGGAAAACCCTTTATGACTCATGACACCTTGGCGCTCCGCAACCACGAAATGTAGAGTATTTACAAGTTTATTACAAAATTCGACCCAAAACATGGGCTTTTAGCCCTTAAACTGTCCTGGGGGGATTTTGTTCCCAACAGGCCCCCAACAAAAACATTGTGACTCGCCCTCAAGTCACTCGGTAGGTGCGAAGATCTTTGTACGAAACCCTTCTAGCTCAACTTGTATGACCGCAACCTTAGTCATGCACTATGCGGCTACCTGCTTTGCGTCTTTGACGATCTGCTCAGTCACTACTCCTGAACTGTTGGCCTGAATCTTTTGTTGAGTTTCTTGTAGAGTCGCAAGCTTTCCTTAAATAATTCTTGTCACCATGTAAGCTTCATCTAGCCAGGGCTTCTGTCTTGCGTTCAACACTGCTTCCTTGTGCAGTACTACATCCACCTGTTCTTTTAGCTGCTTGGCCTCTTGCAGTTTTGCTAGTCTTTGTGTCAACGCAATAGTGTGCATTGTGCCCTTGACCTCATCATAGTGCTGCTGTAGCTCACACGATTCTGTCTCTAGTTGCTGTACATTGGGGTCCTCCTGCAAGCTTGTCAAGACCTCAAACAATTGCTCAAAAAGTTGCGTGTCATCTGCTACTGCATTGTCCACCACCGCCACTACTTTTGTGACAGTAGTCGCCCGCTACTTCTTTACTTTTGGCAGAGTTGAAGGTTGGGCCTTCAACTGTAATTCTGTAATCCTGAGTGCCACATACCATCGTAGCAAGCTTGCGGATGTGCATTTCGACTGGCTCCTCCCCGGGAATGACCAACTCTGGGACCATTCGGTATGCCTCCTCGATGACTTGCATAATGTTCTTGTTCTGATTGGTCACCTCGGTCATAGCAGCGATGGCAGAGTCTTGTTGTAGTTACATCTTCTCATTGTTTATCCATTGTTCATTGATCACTTGGAGGGCACAGTGCTCATGGGCCCTCACCTCTACAATCACTCCATCCTGCAAGAGGTGGAGCGCTTCACCCGAGAATGCTGCTAGATTCAACCCTACTCCCTTTAGGGTGCTGACAGTGGGCTTGTCAGCTTCATTCTCTGTGGTCAGTTCTCCATCAGGCAGCACTATCATGATAGGGTCCAGTGATGTCTTCGTAGCCTTTGATTTCTTCCTGGACCCTCCTTTCTCCTACTCCCTTGGGCGCTTAATGCGGATGGACGTCTCCTGTGGGTCCACACCGTGCTGCTCGTTCATCTCCTCCTCTGTCTCAAATGAAGGTGACCACGTTCTTTTGTCAGAGCCTCACTTTGTCCCACCTGTCTGCTTCATTGTTTGTTGTGTGGCATCGCGCTCCGTCCGGGCCTTGTCAGTGACCTCCTTTCTCTTTTCGGCCAACTGAGTCATCTTTAGCTTATCCTCCTCCTTCTTTCTCTGCGCATCGTACTTGCTTCCTCCCACTGCCAAGTCTATTGTAGCATGCCACTTTTCCAACTATTGATCAAGCACTGCATCAATGGCATCATCCATTGCAGATAAGGCAAGTCGAACCATTTTTGTGCAGGTTCCTTCCGTACCTTGATGGACACATGGTGAAAGTTTGCTTTAAACTATGCATAGCCCTATAGGTTGGCGTACACCATAAGCAACAACCACGGTTTGCGATTGATGGCCATGCAAATGTTCATCTCCATCAAGGTCTAGAAGATCTTGCTGTCATTGATTCACTGCGTGTCCTTGGTCACCCACAACGAAGAGTACTTTGTTGCTTTTGGTAGGTCTAGTGCGATCGAAGGAAATTGACTGTCCTATGGCAACTCCCACACTACCAGTACAATCAACAACAAGAGCCATGAGTAGTGGAACATATTGCTGAGCTCTTGCGCTTGGTGGAAGTTTGCTAGGAACTCTCTGTTAAGGTAGTTTGACCAGTTGAACTAGATTCCTTTGGTGCACTGGGCTGGTAGCACGACGATAGGTACTGACACCTCATTAGTGTGACACTTCCTCATCATTTTCCCTGCTAGAATTTGTGTAGCTACCTTTACAGCAGGGTCATAGATGCTGGATATGGCATATCCGTGTGGATTCTTCACTAGTTTAAAATTTTCCTTCATGGATTTCACAGGGGCTGCTCAACACCTTTTCTACCAAATATCATGGACGAATTCTCTCTTGTGTAAGGCAATTGTGTTATCCTATGAATCAATCTATTTGTGATGGGTATTAGCTCCTCTAGCCACAGACACCCATCATGCACCAAGCATAGCAGCTGCTTGCTGACCAATACTGTAACCAGGGTGCAGTTGTAGTGTGACACCTAAAGAAGGTTGAGCAACCCTGCCTTGTCTAGTCCTTTAAGCCACCTTCACGACTCCAATGTGGTCATTTCAGTGTTTGTATCAATTATGTAGTACATCAGCTACTCAGTTTCCAGGGGTGGGATCTTCTCATGTTCAGCCAAGTCCCAGTCCTAGAGTTTCAATAGAGGAACCCGCCCAAGCACGGTCCTTCGAAAACAATCTCATCGGTAGCAGAGGGGTTTGTAGGGGGGTATTTCTTTCATCGATGTCTTTCAACACCTTGGTTTTTCCCTTGCGCAGAGGGACATACTCAGGTAGCCAAGTGATAGGGTCAGAACCCTAGGTTTCAACTTCCTCCACATCAACTCCCACATCCTTGTCATCCATCAGGATGTCTTTGAGTTCTTCCTCCTCTGGCTCTAATTTGATGGATTTTTCCTTCTCCTGTGTGGTGGGCTTCGGTGGGTTTCTCCTTGGCGATGCGTGCACCGGTATGGTAGGATGCTTGCCCTTTTTATCCTTGGCAGTCTCCTTGGTTGGGCTCAGCTTTGGTCTCAACATCCTCGGTGATTTAGAGACTTTGGCTAGCACTTCGATGACCTCTAGAGTAGTTACTTCTACCTCCATCTTAGTTTCTGGAACTGACTCCTCTACTTTAGTATTTATAGCTTCTGTGGGTGCCAACATAACGCTTTCCAACAGTGCTTGCGACTTCTCTGATATGTTTGCAAATGCTGGAGTCACTTTCAAAGCCTCGAAGAATTCTCAGTTCATGTGTGCCTGAGAGATCAACAACTTAGTTCTCAAAATGCCAGGTGTTTTTCACTAGACATCCACTTGTAATTTATAGGGCATTTTGAATTCAAATCCCAACGTTCCCCCCAAATTTGGTTCATTAATGTTGGATTGGCACAGATATTCAAGGATATAACCCATAAATTTCGTCTTAAATGCCACCGCCTACTCCATGTGGCCACATTTCTACCGTCAAATCATGAACAATGACTTTAACAGTCACTTTTCAGCCGACCTGTGTGGTTTCTCCTTGGGTAGCGTAGCTCCCTTTGCGCTATTGTGAACCTTGTGATACTTCCTTGCTTCACATAGTCCTCGAATCACACAACTTCCCAACTTGGGAAATGTAGTTTATAGTCCCACACCTCCTTTCAACTGATTGGAGCGTTAAAACTGTGCTACCTTTATCAAGTCACATGGCCGAATCACCAGTGTATGGCTTCAATCAACTTCCATTCACCTTTCTTAGGAAGGGATCTCCATTCAATTTGACCAACTAAACCGCTCCTCCATCAGTAATCTCCTTAATGACATAGGGCCCTAACCAGTGCATCCTAAACTTCCTTAGAAAATTATCAAACTTGCTGTCATATAACAAAACCAAGTCATTTACCTTAAAGGTATGCAGCTTAATGTGTTGAGCGTGCCAGGATTTTTCGCACTTCTTTTGGACCTGTTGGTGAAATCTAGCTAGAAATATCTCTTCCTCAAGCTAAGCCAGTTGTACGAACCTCTCCTCCAAGGCTCCGCGATCCATCATACCCGTGAGTGCAACTATGCATAGACTAGGCAAAATATATTCCATGGGCATTACTGCTTCAACACCATAGACAAGCCTAAAGGGTGTTTGTCCAGTCAATTTCTTGCATGTTGTTCGATAGGCCCATAGTACCGTGGGTATGCGTAGGTCCCAATCACTTCACTGAGCGTTGCAAAACTTGGTCAGCGCATTCTCCAACACTTTATTGAATGCTTCCACCATCATGTTGGCTTGCAGGTGATAAGGCGTGCTCTTCTAGTGATATACATAAAATTCCTCTGTCAGCGTGCTGATCGTCTCATTTAGAAAGTGCATACTGTTATCACTCATCAAAATGTTTGGACAACCAAATCACATTAGTACATACTCAAAGAGGAACTTCACAGTAGTCATGCATGTGCAATTCTTCACAGGTTGTGCCTTCGCCCAACAAGTCAAATACTCCGTCGCGGTGATAATGTACCTCGCTCTTGTCTTTCCTTGGGGCTGAATAGGTCCCACAAAATCTATCTCCCATTTCTCAAAGGGCTATAATGTCATCTATGGATTCAGAGGCATCTCATCCCTACAGAATGGCATGCCAGTCCTTTGACACACATCACACGCTTTGCAGTAAGCTTTTGAATCTTGATGGAGGGTTGGCCACCATAACCCTGTGCGTAGAATCTTCTGTGCAGTCGCTCTCCCTACATAATTTCTTCTTGCGATGCCCCCATGAGCATCCATGAGGATTCTTCTTCTTTAAAACTTGGGTACATATTGTCACAATATCTCATCAGACCTCATTTTGTACAGATGCCCAACAATGACAGAAAAATTTGTTGCGTGCACCACTAACTCCTTTTGCTGGATGATATATCCCTCCGTGGCAGTCCCCGTCATCAGGAAGCGTATTATATCATCAAAATGGCCATCTGCGACGTGCATTGCAAATAGCTATGCGTCAGACAATCCTTCTTCCAAATTAGTGGACTCTTCCCCTGTTTCAATGCGTGACAGATGGTCTGGTCCCATGTTCAGTCATCCAGGCTTCACAATAACTTAAAAATAATATTCCTGGAACAATAACAACCATTGGAAAATTATTCCCCCCAACACAGGCTTATTGACCAGGTACTTCAGCACGGAGTGGTCTGTATACATCTTAAAATGGCCTCCCATCAAGTAGTGTCTAAACTTTTGGAGCGCGTATACCATAGCTAATCCTTTGTGCTCAGTGATGGAATAGTTCTTCTCCACCTTGGATAACCTTTTTCATGCAAACGTGATAGGGTGGTCCAAGCCTCCTCCACCAGCTTGTGTCAGTACTGCTCCTAGCACTATACATGATGCGTCGACATGTACATGAAATTCCTTCTTCCAATCTCGGAAGACTAGAATCGGCGTGGTGACCATCTTTTCTTTCAATACATCCAAGCTCTTCTTACAATCCTCATTCCAGCAGAATGTGACATCCTTCTTTAACAATTTCTCCATAGGCACGGTGATATGGGCATAACCTTTGATAAGCTTTCTATAACATCCTATATGTCCTAGGGTAGCAAACAATTTTTTCACACTCCTCAGTGCTTCCAGATTTAGTATCACCTTGATCTTTGTGGGGTCTACCATTAGTCCTTGCCTACAAACCACATGACCCAACAAGGTCCCAAAAGGAACACAAAACAGGCATTTATTCAGATTGAGTGTGATTTGGTATCTTCAACAAGTATCTAGCATCAGGCATAAACTGGCGACATGGCGTTTCACTAGTTTGAACACAGTCTAGTCATAAAAGTATACTTCGAGGAACTTATGAATAAATTCCTTGAATGCAACAATGACTACACGTGAGAAAATCGCAGGCACATTCTTCAATCCAAATGGCATTACAGTGTACTGAAAACACCCCCATTCAGTTGTGAAGGTCGTTTTGCTCGTATCCTCTAGCGCGATTTTGATCTGGTGGTACCCCCAACAATAATCAGTGAAGGAATATGCTTCCTGGCCACCTACATTTTCCACCACTTCATCAGTGAACAAAGTCAAGAAAGGATCATGTACGCAAGTGTCATTCAACTTTCTGAGATCCACGCATATCCTTATTTCATCCTTGTTCTTCTTCTCCTGTACCACCATTGGGCTTACCCAGTCAAATTCTTCCACAGGATCAATGATGTCTAATGTGAGCATCTTGTCTAACTCTAAGTAGACCTTCTCCTTATACTTTGGATTGAGACGGTAAGGTCTTTGCTTAACTAGCTTTGCGTTGGGTTTCAACGTGATCTTCATAACACCTAGGTCCTCGATTATCCCTTTTAAATCCATAAACTTGGTAGGGAACAAATCCTAGTATTTTTAGAGCAATTCAGTGACCTGATCCACTTTCGGGACATTCCAGTAATCTCTAATATTCATGAATTTGGGCTCTGCATCTGTACCAATGTTTACCTGTTTCATTTTTAACGGTGCAGTTATATCAGGATTCTCAACTTGTGATCCTTCAATGACGCGGTGACCTTCTGTTTCAGGGATGTTAATATTTTGCGGATTCTTCAGTGGTTACATTATAGCATTCTAGCACGTGACTTAGTTGAGTAGCCCACTTAGGCTGAATCAGGTCCAAAGGATCCTGTGCTATCCTAAAGATTGTTGCTTTCACCTCTTGTAGTGCCTTGTCAATATAGTCAAACCCATATTCAAATTTGAATGTCATTATGAATCCTTTGTGTAGAACATCCAATTCACCTGTACCATGGCAAAGCTCTGTTTCTACGTACCAGTTCATCGGGACAACATCCAAGGTGTGACAGAACAAGTGCACCCATTCAGGTTGGGCCTTCTCTCCATAAGCTTGAGCCCATTTGGCCAAGTGCGTGCCTGGATCATCCCGCCCATCATACTTTTGTATTATTCATACCTTTAGCTTCCCAAAGTGTGTCATCATCATCCTCGTACACTTGCGCTAATCATCATCAAAGCTTCCCTTATGCATACCCCACCATCTTGCGGTCGTAGTGCACAAGGCCCAGTCCATGCTTGGAAGCACTACTTTTTTGGTACCTCCCTCTCAAATGCATCCAAAAAGATATCTACATCATTTAGGCCATCATAAGTGGGTATATTTCTTACCTCTGATGACACACATCACAACGAATGGGTCATCATGTTACAACTCAACATGGTTACTTCATGTAATTGATTCTGCCATCGCTCTAATTCTTCATTAGATTCTGAGGTATAGGAATTCTCGCGATCCCATGTAATTTGTCCGTCTACTGTTGGATTCACCCCATCTTGGTCTTATGCTATTATCTTATAGATACAATCCAGATTGTCATCACTCTCATAATCTCGGACTAGTTTAGTATAGTGCGATCCTTCAATAGGATCTAAGGGTACTATTACGCGGAGTCATTTCTTCTCAAATATCATCTTTCGCTTCTTTAGGTTGATTACCCCATTCATATTCGTAGCCCAATCAATTCCAAGGAGCACATGATAGGGGTTGCTATCATCCACAATTTCTATTACTTCAAAGTCAGCCAGTGCGCTCACACCTTCAATATCTACAGTCACCCCTTACAGGCACCCCATGGGGATGATCATCTACTGACTCGCCACCCTTAGCTGAATCGGAGACCACTATAGCATGAGTCTCCCCATCCATTCCCAAGTCTGCTTCGGTAGGATGATCGTATCTGACCCTAGGTCCAATATAACCTGATCCATCTCATAGTCTCCTATTTGCACGGTCAGTCTCATCTCCCATCCCGTCCTTGTCTTATGCTTACCAATCTTTCATATTACGTGTGGCTAACTTGGAGTGTTTTTGGAGAATCTGTTTATAAGATCCTTTAGCCCCTTCATAGCCTTACTATCGTGCAATAATTTCATGCAGGTCTCTAGGAAGGTTGTAAGAATAGAACGGTCCATCTCTTGATTAGGCTTATCCTTGCTCCTTGAGGTGGAGGCCTTAACGAAGCTCTTCTTCGCCTCACTGAATGTTTCACGTGCGTACTCCAAATAGAAATCAGTCTCCTTCGCCGGAGCTTTGTGAACCCATGTGTTGTCCTCGATCTATTCCTCTTATCATCTCTTGTTGTGATTCTGCTTCGGAGCACTATATTTATGTTTGGATCCACTTCGCGTGGCTCAGACTTCATCATTTGCAGGTTCTGAGTTGGCTGAGGTGGTAGTGCCCCTTTGTCTCCTATCCTCACTATCAGTGTAGGATAATCCTCCATCTCATGATAAAAAAGAGTGCAATAACTGCACGACAGACGTGTTGGGTTAGTGCAATCGTGACATAGTGTCTTGGTCCTCTGCAATTGTAGCAAATCAGCTACCCCCTGCCTTTGCCAGGTCCTCCTCCACCTCGGCCTCATTTGTGCCCCTGAAAACTTATTCATGCTGTCCCTGTGCTCTAGTCAGAGGGCTACATTTCTTCTTGTACCCTATAGGAGGGCGTTATTTCCATCATCAACTCACAACTTCTGCAATTTTGCTCATCATGCCCTACCAACCCACAAAAGTTGTAGAACAATAGCTGTCGGTGTCTGTACAAACTTCTGCAACAAACAATAGTTATCCATGGCATGTTTTCCTGCTACTTGACATATAACACACCACAATGCAAGCCCTGTGCTTGGTCCTGCCTAAGCTTCCGTCCTCAAAGACATTGGTCCTCCTCTTACCAGGTAGTTCACAAAGATTGGGCAATGGTCTTTGTCATGCCCCTGACCCTTGCATTTCAGGCACCATACCTCTTCGTGCACCTCTGGTCGAACTGTTCCTTCCTGCTTCAAACTTTGCATCTCAAGGAAAAGACTTTTCAACTGCACGTGGATCTGCTGGATCCCCAAATTTGGATCTTTCATCGATGTTTCATGCAGTCTCATTGCAATCTCCAAGGCCTCTGCCTGAGTTGTTAACTTCTGTTGTGACAACACAACCCTTAGGTGTGGTAGGAGCGAAGCCATGAACCACTCGCGATGCTTTCCATTTGTTAAGTTCATGTTATCTTTGCAGATTTTACACTTCAAACTTTGATCAAGTTCCTAAGGTGTCTCGCCTGGTTGCATCACAATTTCCTTGAACCCCACAATAGACTGTGCTTCAGATTTAGGCAAATGAATTCTTTGTTGAACACAGTCTGGATGTCTGCCACTCCAGCATTTGGGTTATCATTAGAGTACTTGATGTACCGAGTTAGTGTAGATCCTGTAAAGCACTAACCAGGGTTTCCTTCTTCATGTTATCATCTATAACGCCCCGAGATTCCCATACAACTTTCACAACAAACCAGAATTGGTTTGGGTCCTCATTTCCCAAGCCTTTAAACAAAGGTAGCTTCACTGAATTTTCCATACTAAACTATGGTGGAGCCAGAGGTGGCATGGGTGGAGTCGCAGGTGATGGTAGTGAAGTTGGAGGTGGTGTGGGTGGAGGTGGCAATCATGGGAATCCTTGTCTTCTTAACTGAATATCACTTCATGGATAAGCCTACAATACTCCCTCTTCATCACCTCGCGGAGGTGAAATCAATGGACTATATTCATGACCCTTTCTCCCTTCGTTCTTGTAAGTTTTTCGCTTCGCATAGCCTCAAACATTAAGGTAGATGCATAATTATCTTTTCACATAATAACATTTTAATCCAGGTATTCAAATATTTCAAGTACTTACCTCGCAGTCCTTTGAAAAAGCGTCACTCCGCCTTGCTGTAGTTGACTGAGGTATTGACTGCGAACTTAGTCACAAACCATCCTATAACGTGATTGAGCCAATGATCGATAGCGCTGATGATCTTATCCTCAAACGCTTCCAATCTTTGTACCAACTCCGGGGTCCAAATAATAGGACCGTCAAGTCTCCACCTTCCTTGGCTATCTACTAGATTCGCAATCCACTCGTATAGCTCAACTGGAAAGGAACAGAAAAATATCTCGTGGATCTTTGTATATAGGTACCTGTCTAGCCACTGTTGCTTTGTCAGTCACAAAATTATGTTCTCCTGCGCCACGAATTCATGGATCTTCCTACCCAACCAGTCTCTGATCTCTTTCTTAGTTGGATTCCAGTGATACGACATCACACATCTCTTATGAAGATTCTGGTCCCAACAACGGAACCATTTGTTGGCTTGTTCGAGCCTAATTCAGGTTCAACATTAGTTAGCCAAACAAATACCTACACTACTGGCTCTTTCAGCATCAACCCATGGAGCGCGATCCGAAGTCTCACCCGAAGGAGTATGGGCCGATGCTGGAACCAAGTTTCCGCACCTTGAGATGGTCATGATGTCGATTTATTCCTTCTATTCCTACCTTCGTGCAGGTCACTTAGTTCTAGGGCTTTCCAGACTATCCCTCTATTCTGCCCTTCAGTACCTTCGCAAAAAGGTATGATTGACCTTCACGCAACCCTAACATGTGGGTCAGGTACTTTTGCGTTGCTAGGGAAGTGTACTGTGCAGATTCCCAAACTAGTCTAAGCATATTACTTATCTTATTAAACAATCATAGTTAGCACCGCGTAAACAAATTTTCTTACTTTTGTTCACTTAACCAATGTAATTACATACATTCACACATCATATAAGAATTATAAATGAAATTCATACATAACATAACAAGATGCATTAATCAAAACAAAGACATAGAATTGCAGAATACTTCTCTTTATTGATATCTTCAAGTGATTACAGACTCTATCCGCCCTGCACATATAACTGCAAGGGTCCACGCACTCAGCTGTGGAATTCCACCCGAGGCCTCTGCGCACTCAGCTGCAGAGCCTCTACCTATGCTACGACCAAAAACTTAGACTGCTTACTTCAGAGCTATATTAATCTTCGCGACTATTTTTATACTTCGAGATTTACTTACTCTATATAATCCCATGGTCGCGAACCATGGGTAGATGTTTTACAGTTGACTTTACTTTACAAAAATAAGGGCAGACAACCCTTTATGATTCATGACACCTTGGCGCTCTACGACCAAAAAATGCGGAGTCTTTACAAGTTAATTACAAAATTCAACCCAAAACATGGGCATTTAGTCCCAAAACTGTCCTTGGGGGATCCCTTTGCCAATAATACTGATTGGTTGCTACATCCATGGGAAAATCCAAATAGATCAAGCCAAAGGGATCTACCCATAGACCAAACTAACAAGGCCTAACCAGAAGGAGGTCAAGGATATTTGACCTCGTGACCTCCCGATAAGCGAGGTACTTAGCAACAGGAACTTGACCAACTAAGCTATCCCTTGGGGATACCATGCAACCATACTATTTATAATATATTTTGAGTATCTTAAATTAGTCAAAATCTCAAATAAATTCAACTAGTCATATCCTTTTATCATCAAGGATGGTCTTATTGTTGTTATCCACACATCCCCTTTAATATCAATGGCTTATTATTATCATTGATGACAACACTATGTGTGATAATCTCCCCCTTTGTCTTTGATGACAACACTCTTAGACATTGATGGTCATTGGATGTCAAAACAAATCAATGTCTCCAAGTAATGTACTGCAATCTCTCCTTGCTACAAGAATAAGTGCAATGCCTACCGTCTCTCATGGTAAAATCAATGTCTGCAACCTCTCCCCCTTTGACATCAATGGAAAAGGGTTGCATATATATGTAGGAAGTTGTCATGTAGATGAACCTATATGAGTATCTATTCTTGGATGATCATGTGGACATGTCATAAATCATGCTATTGTCTTGATAACTTATAGTCTCCCCTTGGGACCATGACCATGCTTCTACTATAGCCCCCCCCCTGAAACTATGCATCTACTACTTATTTGTGACTATTCATATTATCCCCTTGACATAATGCTACCATTGTTGTTGTACCCCCCCCACTCCACAAGATAATTTTACCATTGTTGTTGTACCCCCTTAAGATCATGTATTCTTTTTACATCTGAGATATCACCATCAAAACATAGTCCACATACTCTCTTCATAATTGTTTCTTCAAGTTTTGATTTAGCAAGTTATGATATTGAAGAATCTTTCTCCAATAGATTAAATTTGAGGAATTATACCTAATCAAGGTCCTCCTTGACCTTTTCTCCATTTTCTAGCATTGATAGGAAATCTTCCTCTATTATACCATCCAAAATTAAGTCCGCAATTCCACACTCTATGACCTTCATTGTGACATATGTGACATTCAACACTGGTCTTCAACACTTTCGAATGTGGATGAGGCATTCTTTTGATTTGGTCCACATATATCTATTTGGGTACTTGATCATACCTTATATATATGACCTTATCATTAGTTCAAAAATCATGCGCTTTATGTCCAATGTTAGGACATGAGTAACAATAACCAAGGAACTTGCTTTGATACTCGGGGAAGGAAGGATATATCGAGCTTCTAAGGATGCCTTTTGGAGGAGTCATGGTTCCTTGTAGTCCAACCTAAGCATGAGCCATATTCATCTATTAAATTTTGACACCTATTTCATTAATCATGGTGGATGCTTTGTGACTAACCATGTTCATTATTTTTCTTGCATTAATTTTTCTAGTGGATCCTTTCTCCCAATTTCTTCCATTATGCTCCTTTTTGGAATTGCCTTGACCATCTTAAAATGAACCTACTTGGCCTGATGTACTACTTTGGATCTTCATGTGAGTTTTTTCTTGAAGCTATAGAATTTTGGTCAATCTTCTTGTGACTTGATGAGCTAGGGGGGTCATTATTTTTAGATGCCTCAACTTCTTGATAACCAAGACATGTTTTGATAAACGAAGACCTTTGCATGCTAAGAATGTGATATAGAGAATCAATGCTTTTGTTGAAATTTGAAATGAGCTGCTCCAATTCTTCTCCTAAGTGGGGAACTTTCTCTTCCAATCTTTCACAAATTTGTTCTTTCTTGTTTAGTTGTTCAAATAGGTATCCCTATATTCTTTGTGCTTTTTCTAGTTCAACTTTGAGGGAAACATTAGTGTCTTCATTTAGACTATTGTCTTACATTATTTAGTATCTTCTTCACTTTTGGTGAATCCCTTAATAAAAAAATATCCATCGATCTTGGAATACCATGCTTTTGGTGCGTGCTTGTGATCTAGATTTTAATCAGGAACACAACAAATTACAGAGCTAACCATAAACATAGAGATGTGTTATAAATAATACTTCATTTCATTAATTTAAAATATTGAAATATGCTTACAAACAAAAATGGAAGTAAACCATCTAGGGCGATGATAGCTTATCTCTGAGAAGAGATGTGGCAGCTACATGCCTCTGAACTGTGTTACAATGAGGCTCAAAGTATTTATTGTTGAGAAACAATGGAAAACCCTTCACATTCTAAAACCTAACCCTAGAAGATGAAACGCCAAATTGTGGGCCCCATTTGGGTAAGTTGGTACATCAACTTTCCGGGGTTGTAACTTTGGCACCCGACCTTCGTTTGATGCGTATAATATCTCATTGGAAAGATCTATCCAAGAAATAAAACTTTCGGAAGAGAAACATCAATCCATGGACCCATGTTTCTCCCAAATTTTCCAAAAAAATGTCGTTTAAGGCCTCAAAATGGCTTCAGAAGTTCAGGACCCAAAAACTGCTAAAAATAGTAAATTGTGCTATGATTACAGAAAATTGAAAAATTAAAAGAGATAGTTGTGGGGGTCCAAGTGGGATAGGTGGGTGGCCATCAACATCTACTTGGATCAGCTTGAGTCCATAAAAGGCTTCATAAATCCTACAAACATGAGAATCCTTCCCATTCACCTTAGAACCCTAAGGTTTCTCTATGTACACTTCTTCCTCAATGATCCCAATAAAGAAAGTTGTCTTCTCATCCATCTAATGTATCCTACATCCCATGACTAAGACTATAGGCATAAATTATCTAATGGAAGTGTACTTGGTGGCTAGAGTAAAAGTCTTCTCATATTCCACTCTCTCTTTTTGGAAGAACCCTCTTGCTACAATATTTTCTTTGGAATTATCAATGTTGTCATTTGAAACATGCTTGATCTTGTAGACTCACGTAGAATTCACTATTGATTTCCCCCCTTGTCTTGGAATATGTCTCAAACATCACTCTTCATGATGGAGGTGTACTCCTCCTCCATGGCATCCCACCTTACTTTCTATATTGTTTCCTCCTAAAAACAAGAAGGCTCAGAATCAATGATGTTGCTTGTCAATGCCATGTAATTAGGAAACTTCTTCAGAGGCCCATTCTCCCTAAATATTCTCCTAGTAGCTCCAATATACCCTTGAGCATCCCTCAATACTTATGTGAACCACTGAGGTCTCTTGACAAAACATGAAGGGGATCGTGTCTCCTCCTCCTCACTTGAAGGAAGTTCTCCTAAATTGGAAACTGTTGATGTCCTTGGTGACCCTAACTCAACCTTTAGAGCTTCCTACTCCTCATCATTTGTCACTAGAATGGGCTCCTGCAGCTTCCTATATGTAAAATATTCCTTGAATTTTACATCCTTGCTTACTATTGTCTTCCTTTTCTTTGATACCATGTCAATTTTTAGGCCTTCGACAACCTTAATTGGGAGCATGTGAAATACTTCTAGAAGGAAGGGGAGGAACCCAACACTACATGGAGATGAGAATGGATCCTAATAGTTAATTGGCCACAAGAAATCCCAAGAGTTGTGCAACGATGGATCTAAGATGAGGTAAATTTGAGATGGATCAATAACACTTATTCCATATACATACTCTAATGGAGGATGACAAGGAAAGAAAATTAATTTTTAAATATGCCTACCTACTAGCTATTGATTTGCAAGAGACTAGTTACTAAAATTGAATACTAGGAAACAAATGGGATTTAGTTTTATGGCCAATTTTTATTTTAAGATAGTTGTTAAAAGGTAAAACTATTTATGTGAGACAACTTGAAAATGGAAGGTTTTGAAGGCCCCTCTTTTTATGCACTTTGCCGGCATGTAATAGAAACATGAGACAACTTTTTCAATCAATATAGTGTGGTCAATGATGTATGGGACCAATTGCCACCATGTTGATGAAACTAGATATGCATGTAGAAAACATCACCTGGACCTTGAAGAATTAGACTATAGACCCTTTCAAGCATGTGATACTTAATAAAGTTTATACAACTCTCCCTAACATCATTTTATGGACATATGGAAGGAAAGGAACAACATAATCTTTAGAGACATCATCTCCTGCAAAGGATGAAACTTTTCAAAGGTTAGTAAATAGTACCATATAATCATTGAAAATAACTACCTGGAAGGATGATGATAGAAAATTAAAAAAGAAAAAAAGAAAGGATCCAAAGTGAATGGTAGGTGGATGCTAGTCTACAAATGCCTTTTCATAGCATTGCCTCTCCCCAACTAGCTAAATTAAGCTTAACTCTAGTGGAATTTCTTTAGGAAACCCAAGGCCAATAGGTATTCATGGGATATTTAAGGACGAAAATAGGAACATCCTATACACCTTTATTTGCTTTGGATGGAAATGCACAAACTTAAAAAAATTATAATGGAAAAATATATTTGGCTCCCTAGTACCAATGGTTGATCTCACTTCATTATGGGGATAAATTCAATGGTCATCATTACAACATTGTTAAGACTTAAGGAGAGCTCCTAACCTAGACAAGTAACAAAAATAGGGTATTTTGTATACCGTTAGAAATCATCTTAGATGTGCTAAAAAATTCCCAACTTCTAATTATATCTCATGTAAGATACACTAAGAACAAATCCACTGACCACCTAACCAGAATTGGCACAAAATTATTGGTATAAAATTGGCTTCATGTTGAGAATTGGTGGCTATGTTGGACTTAGGGGGACTGTTGCCACCATAAATAAGGGGGACTAGCCACAAATAGAAGAAAAATATCATTCCAAGCACTAGGATAAGATCAATATTATCGTTCTTTATGTAGGTGCAACAAAACTAAAGGCGATTGGTGGTGCTTAATGGAAGACATGAGGGATAAAGGAGAAGCCTTATCCACCACTCAATATTCTCATAACCTATCTTTCCCATAAACATTGAGCTCTACAATCTATCCATTTGATCATTATGCATTGCTAGTGGAATGATGAACTCACAAGCATATGATTGTTGTAGTGTAAATAGATAAGAGAGTCTCTTTATCCCTTGGAATGAGCTTCTCCATTTACAACTCCATGTACTTGGTGGAAATATGTCTATAATGTAAACTAATGGTAGGAAAATTAAGAAGCACGAGAAGGTGTTGTTGCTAATGGATACTATGGGGTAAGTTAACTAGCTCCCTACTACTAATAAAATTGAGGGAAAAGCTACAAAATTTATGGATAAGGATCCTCACCACCCAAGTTATAAGGGAAATGGCACCCAAAGAAAAGGGCCCTAGTTGATTACTCCTTCAATGTTGCTATCTATAAAAGACACTCATCCATATCAAAGGTAAGTTAGCCAACCTTGCACTTCCTTGAAAAATTTTCACCATTCATTCTAAGGATGGAAGCATGGGATCCAAATCAAATCCTCATTCTATACTTTTTATTTTTTCCGAAGAAAAAATCATAACTTTCAATAAGGATGGAAATTACATTTTTTATGTGCACAAATGTGCACTCAAAAAATTACCAACAAACTGGTCTTGTCCTTCCAGAAAACTAGGATTGTTCAACTGTTTTACATGCATCATTAAGATTTTAAAAATATAAATCGTCCAATGTGGATATATAATAGAAATACATAACTTTGCATCACTAGTGTAGACTATTAATTGCGTGCTCATATATATGAAAATATTAGCCAAAAAACAAAACAACAACATTAAGGATCCATTTGCATGCCCTCTATGAAGGGTCAATGATAATATTCATACGCATGTCCATCTATCTGCTCCAAGATTTTCCATGTTACCATATTTTGAGTAGCACCTTCTTTAGATAAGGAGTCAACTTTTGTGTTTCTTTCCTTGGAGCATGTCCACTCGATGAAGAAGGTCTGTCTGTAGGATAATTTGTCTTCCCGGATGATGTCACTAGGTCTCCCCATGGGAATGCATCTTAATCCATCACTACTGGCTCATATATTTCCTTTTGTGACTCATGGGGTGAATATTATGATCTCTGGCATTTGATTCTAGTCATTCCCTCCTTCATGATTTCACCACCCTGCAAGATTTGAGAATCTCTTTTCTCTATGTAAGGAAGGGTGAATCCATCCAAAACATGTATGCGTTTATGGAATTGATGACATTAGAAGGAAGCTCCATCATATTCCAAAATGTGTTTGTGCATCACTCCCTAATGGGTCAAATTTATCTCGGGATACAAACCCTCTCGTGTCTCCAGGTTAACAAGGATCCTCACAATCGCCATCCTTCCACTTGATTTGAATGATCTATGTGCATCCATATACGTACCAATCTTGTTTTCAATACATCTAAACACATATGTAGACTAATATTGGGGTGGTAAGCTAGGTAAACAAACCCAAACTGGAGCATTCCCCATTTTCTCCCTGTTGGCACCAAAGAGGGGATTCCATTTCTTCAACAACACTAGTGTAGAATAAGTGATCCATGGTTTATTGATTATCCTATTGGTCTCTTCCATATAAAGATTTTTTAGCATGACCCAACCATGGGTTAGGGTGTTTATATTTTGGATTTCTTGCAGCTCTTCCCCCCATTCTGCTCAATTCGTTCAAATAGGAACTCCACTCATAAAGAATGATCTCTGATATGACTGAACACAACTCTCTCCAAGGTTTCCACTACCTCTCCCATATCTACATCCTCTCCAAAGACCATATTTACTTCATTAGTTTTTGGTTTGGTACACTTTTGTATCTTCCCTTTCTTCCCAACTAATAGGTTTCCTTCAGACATTTTCCTTGCATTTAAGGTTTATTTTTTCTGAAACTTCCTTGTCTCTTACCCAATGGACGTTCCCTCGCCATTCACTAGATCCATGGATTTGTTACTTTGTTCACCGAGAAAAATCACTTTAAAACCCTAGGAGAGATCCATAGCCTCTTTAGTAACTTGAGTGAAACCAAACCCTCCCGAAGTCGCTGCACCTAAGAAACTCTTTGAATATGTAACCTAGGATTTCCAAAACCCCTTCATATTGACATTGATCAAAGCTTGTGAAGCCCTAGAAAACACACTAGAAGTGAAACCTCCATGTGAGAAAACCATATTTGGATCAATTAAATCAATTGGAACAAAGGCGCATATTTCCGGTGGAGCCAAACTTACTAGTAGTAGAGTCGAAACCCTACTGAGAATACGAGGAATATTTTGCGGTGGTGTGAAAGGGAGAACAGATGTAGCTGGTATGCGAGGAGGAGAAACCACACCAACTCCCATAAATAAAAAGCTAATTGTCCCTCCATCTACTATCACATGCATCTGAGGTGGCATGTCTGGCCTGATAGGAGCACATTCGTCCAACTCAAGTGAAATTTCAACAAGATCCCCCATACCCCCAAAGTGATTAGCCTTCATCCTACCCTAGATCATTAGCAGTGAATGAAGGAAGCGACAAAATAGCAATATGTAGCTCCCTTTCTTCGGTTCCTTAGATTTTTCCTGAAGATTTCTCACAAAACCTAGTTGAAAAACCCTTGCGGCAAATTATTACACCACAAAAGTTTTTCCTACCTCCCCTCACATTCATTTATACATATATTCCCATAATTTGTAATAAAATTTTACCAAATTTTGAAGTCAATTGTCAACTTGAATTTCAAAGGCCAAAATGCCTCAAGAAGCTGAAACAAATCACCTTGATGGTTGGAATTTCAAGGCGTCTCTATAATTAATAACACTAATTTATGTGAGAACAATAAAGGGACATGGAAGAGAATTGAAGCTTGGTAATAAGAAGGGTAGTAGCAAAAGGAGAGGGTTTGAGAAGAAGAATCTGCTCAAAGATTCAAGGAGTAAGAAATTGTTGAGGCTATCCATGAAGGGTGAACATTGTACTTGAACCAATGTCATTTATAAATATTCGTAGTAATAATGCACCAAAATCCCCATTAAAGGTGTATGACTCACCCTTTGTAATGATTTCTTGAGCAAGAATAAAATCTCATAAAATTTTGGCTTTCCAACTTGGATTTCTAGGACAAAAACATATTGCATATGGTTCATTTAAATTATCTATGGTTGATGAATTTTTGCACGCTTGATTGTTTGAGTCATTGGAATGAAATCAAACTAGTATGTTGTGTGTGTTTATTCAGTGAAATAATTTCCCGAAACATGTTGTGAAGTTCATTGGGCATTGGTTTAATTAATTAATCAACTATATTGGTCTTTCCCTCACTTAATTCATTGGACTTTGATTGAAGCATTTCACATTGATTTGAATCTATGTAAATGTTGAGTGGAATGTTTAATTCAGCCTTAGGAAATTGACTACAACACCATCTTTCAATTGTTTTCATGGAAAGTCTAAGTAATTATTTAGTTATATAGTTATTCTCTATTGTAATTCATTGATACAATAATACATCCAAACATCCCTATTCTGTAACTTGAAATAAGAGACATTACTTGGGAACCCATCTTCTAAATGTTAAAGGCTAAGCTTTGTAGCTAAACCTTTAGACAATTTTACTCTTGTGGTCCACACCCTCTTTGGAAAAAGAATTCTCTAGTGCATGCCTATATTCCTTTTCCTAGTCCATGTGAACTCTATTATTTTGGTGTGCATCACCTCACTATAGAGGAATTTCCTTCAGAGTTTTCCTTTTAATTATAAGGTTTTCCCATTGTGGGGAGGGAGCACTATGTTGATTGGCATGACCTCTCACAAGGAAGCTATAGCCTTCAAAGCTCATATGGATGTATTCCTTCTATCCAAAAGGGGAAATTCAATGATTCTAAATCATATATTTTCCTTTTCAATACAAGTGGGGTGACCTAAAGAAATATCAATAGAGTTTTGGACATTCATTTTGGCACTCTTCTCTCCAATTATCTAGGCATCTCCTTTTCAATATTACAAGAAGAGACATTTCTTAAGACCCCTCTTTGGAAAGATAAAAGCTAGGCGCTCCAGTTGGACCTTTAGAAACCTTACTCTTGTGGACTACACCCTCTTGATCAAATATATTCCTTAGTCCATGCCATTTTTTATTATTTTAGTGTTCATTACCTTGTTAAGATTTTGTCAGACCTCACCTTACTTTTAAGGAATTTTCTTTTGAGTGTCCCTAATAATTTTGAAAGAATGGAATCTCATAGCTTGGAATAAGGGTTACCCATGGAAGGAGGGAACATTTAAAATTTGATCCCTACCCAAAACAATCAAATTTTTGGGAGCCAAGGTGATGTATAGGTGGCTAAAAAACCTAGAAAGCTTTGGACTTAAATTTAGAGGGTTAATTACACCGCAAGTCAATGAGGATACTTTAATCAAAATGGAAAACACCACTGTAGGCTTTTACATTGGGGAAATCACTAGAAATCATCTAGATCTAGTGTAGAATTACAACTTTTGGGACATGAGTATAGGAGACATACCACTCTTTTGTGAAGATTATCACTCATGACTTCTCCCCTCTTCTAGGGACAAAGGTTCCCTCAAATAAAATTATATTTGATGACCTCAATTGGAAGTATGTGAAAGACTTATAGAAGGGGAGGAACCAAGCACTAAATGGAGACAATAATAAAACCCAATAGATAACATGCAACAAGAAATCCCAAGAGAGGTGTATTGAAGGCTTTGAGATGAGGTAGAGGTGAAATAAATAAGGAAAAATTATACACCATACATACCTTGATTGGGGATCATAGAAAATTGAGATTTCACTAGTAAATATGCTTGCCTAGTAGCTCTTGATCTACAAGAGACTAACTAGTGCAAATCAATATGGGGAAATATATGGGATTTGGTTCTATGGATGAAAATTGCACCTTTCCTTTGGCTAGTTGTGATAAGATAAAATTCTTAAGTGAGACCAACTTATTAAAGAAAGGATTTTAAGCTCTTCCTTTCTGTCCAGTCAATAAGCAAGTAGCAAAATTTGAAGAGCACTTTAATCACTATGGCATGGTCAATAGTTTTATGGACAAAGGGGTCATCGTGTTGAGTAAATTATATAGGCACATAAACAACATCACCTAGACCTTAAAGAAGTGGACCATAAAACCTTTCAAATTAGGTAATTTTAAGGTTGAAATTCAACTTGAAGACAAAAAAATGTGCTATCGAAATCAACTTTAAATGAACCAATAGGATTCAAGATGATGATGTCAACCATAAGGGTAAATATTTTTTAAAGGAAAATAAGACAAGTATATTTTTGCATTGTATTTTTGACTTATCTTCTTCTAGGTTTACTCAAATTTCAAGTGAAGACACTTGTTGGATGTGGAATTAAATTATGCATACAACGAGTACCCTCTCTACATACTTTTGGTAGAACCGCAGTGTGATAAAGTGGAAACACATGAAAAAATTTGTCTCACTATGGGTTTATCAAAAGTGTGCACAACAGGGACTCTTTGAATGTAGAATTTTAATTATGCATACAATGAATGACTACACTTGAAATTTGAATAAACCTATAAGAATATAATTTGAAAATATAATTAAAAATAACGATCTTCTTTCTTTCCCATTGAAAATTCATAACTCCTATTTTATTATTTTCCTAAGAAATCCCACTTTAGACCTCAATTTTACCCTAATGATTAATGAGAGACTTGATCAAATTTATACCACTCTCCCTAGCATAATTATATGGACATATGGAAGGAAATTAACAACAAATAATTTAGTGATATCACCCCCACAAAATACAAAATCTAAAAAAGAGTAACATATAATATCACATAATCACTCAAAGAAACTACTTGGAATTCATTGAACAAGAAGAAAGGATTCCAAGGGAATGGTAGTTGCA
Organism: Pinus taeda; assembly: GCA_000404065.3. Classification (NCBI taxonomy): domain Eukaryota; kingdom Viridiplantae; phylum Streptophyta; class Pinopsida; order Pinales; family Pinaceae; genus Pinus; species Pinus taeda. Next base: position 69,035 of record APFE031188892.1, read on the forward strand.
TTTCAACCAAGTGTCTTTCCATAGCACTCTCTCTCAACCCATGATTACCTCTCCTAAAGTATGGAATCAATTAAATTGAACTTTGATGGTACCTACCAGGGAAAGCTAGGGCCAATGGGTATTGGTGGGATATTCAAATATGAAAAAGGGAACATCCTCTCCACCTTTGTTGGTTTCATAGGGAAATACACGAATAAATCAACAAAATTCCAAGTAGTGGAACAAGGCATCCAACTTGCCAAGATCAATGGTTGATCTCACTTTATTTTTAAAGGAGATTGAACGATCATCATTGGAGAGCTTTGAAGACTTAAGGATAATTGCTAACTTGAATAAGTAAAAAAAGAAAAAAAATAGGATGTATATACCCCCCGAAAACATCATAGACATAATGAAAAACTTCCACTGACTAACTCTATCCCATATAATATGTGTTGAGAACAATGTCTTTGACCACCTAGCTAGAACTGGCACATAAGAATCAGGTATATAATTGGTTTCATGTTGGGAAGAATTGTCTACATCGAGCCTTGGGAGGACCATTGTCACACTAGCTGGGGGGTGGGTGCAAACAAAGGACAATGATCATTCAAAACACCTAGATTAGGTCACTACTTAGCGTTCCCAATGTGGGCACAATAAAACTAAAGGCACATGGAGGTGCTTAGTGGCAGAGAGGAGGGGAAACAAAGAAGCCTTATTTGACACTTGATATGCTCTTAATATATCTTGCTCACACAAAAATATATTTTCAAACTCTCCTTTTTATCACGATGTAGTGATCCAAGTGGGAGCAATGAAGTCACAAGCTTATGATCATTATGGTTTTAATACATAAGAGTCTCTTCATTGCCAAGCAAATTTTTCTCCATTTACAACTCTATGAAGTTGGTGACAACCCTATGCATAACAACAACTAATGGTAGGAAAATTGGGAAGCATGAGAAGGTGGTGCTTCTAATGGACATTAATGGGTGCCTTAGCACCCAGAATTTTGGCCTGTGCAAGTTCTAATTTTGGTTTTCGAAGTTATAATTGGAGCTTCCAAGCTAAAGAAAGAGCGAAGCGTGCAAAGGGTTCTAGGTAGGTCTCACTCTGTCATCTATTTACTTTAAGGAAAAGTATTGTGTTCCTTGTCTCTCTGTAGTTCAAGGTAGCCACTGACCTAGGGGAGATACTTTTATCCATAATCATAAATCCTATATAACAAATTGGAAACCATACTGGGGAACATAATATTCCCTTGGTGGTTTCCTTGTCCATTGTGTTTGATTACCTCCTTGACAGACCTTTGTTGTATCATCCAACCAAGAGCAAACCTAAGAAGTGATTTCATTGAGCCTTTTTTGCAATTTTTGTGTTAGAATCCTCTTTCCTAGGCCCAACGCACCCCCTATGCCTTTGACCGAATGTTGCACCTCACCCAGGCCCGCTCTGTACCAATATTGCAACACACTAGTGCCTCTTTTGCACCAATGTTGGACCATGATTTTCCATAAATTTTTCCTTGGTTCTTCAGCCTCTCTTTGGTCAGCCTACTTCCAGCTGAACTTCCCTAAGTCTTGAGTGTCTTGTGGTCTCTCTGAAGCCTCCATTTGGTTTTCATTTGTGTTAGATTCCATTTGGTAAGGATTGGTTTTGGTGTTCTTTATTCTTATCATTAGGTCATTTGCAAACTGAATTTGTTTGATCGCTTGTAGAAATTGTTGTTCTAGTCCTCATTCTGAAAAGTGCATTTGAATCAGTGATTAGACTTTGCATCTTAGTTTTCTCTATATTAAAAAATTAAGTATGTTTAAAACAAAAATATTTGCATTTACATCTAGGGTTTTATGTGTGAAATTGGAATTCCCTAGTGGAATTCCCTTTGAGTGTCATCTCTTTTGATTTTTCGAAATTTCACCCAATTTTAGTTTGAGTCCTCTATTTTGAAGAATTCTCATTTTCATAGCAGGAAAAGAAATTTTGCATAGATTACATTTGCATCATTTTTAGGGGAATCGTGCATAGATTACATTGCGTGGTTTGGAATATTTTAATGCTTTGAATTGAATTGGAATAGTGAAATTGAAAGATCTAGTTAGAAATTTCTTGTTGGTTGCATATTTGATTGTTGCATCATTGTTTGCACCTTTTCCCTACACTAGATAACTTTCATCGAAAATGAAAATAGTTATTTTTGTCATATTATTTTCATCATAGGCATGTTTAGGTGACATAGATTTTTGAGCCTTGAAACCCAAATCTAATTCAATATCAACTCTAAAATTCATCTTAATTAACCTAAGGAGCATTTGTAACATTAATGACACACATAGAGGTGTAGTCTAGAGATGTGTTCCAGCGTCGTTAAATGTAGGAACTATCGTTATTTTCTAGTGTTGTATCCTAGGGGTGAAATCCTGTAACACATACATAAGTGTATCAGATCGTTCTCCACGTACCTTTAGGTATATCAGACGGTTCTCCACGTATGAAAAGTATATGGGAACACTCTCATCGAACGGTTATGCATTAGACATCACAACTACAAACTGCACTCCCACGTACCATTGAGTATATTTTGGGAGTCCCCTATAGGTTTCTATTCATCCATAGGTAACTGAGTCTGTCGCCTTATATACCGTGATACAAAGAAAACAAAATTCAAGGAGACTACCTACACATACGTTATGTACTTGGTTCACCAAGGTGTATATTGTAGTTCACAGTTGCTAGGTAAACCTTTATGCCTAGTTACCCCTTTGTTTTGTTTGTGTCCTTAATTTCTAAAACCAATTAATTGATTTTGAAATAACATCCTCCTGGTGGAATATTTTCCTTTATGGATCTTAGGTTGAGACCAATGGCAACAGTTCCCGAGTCTACCAATCAAGGAAGCCCCTTTGATGGGAATCTTGATCCTTTTCCTTCTTTTGGAAATATTGGAGCTCCTTATATAACAACGTTGTCCCTTCCTGGATTTACCATTGGTTTAGCAGTTTGGTTATTTTTGACCCCTATGGTTCTGAATGTCCAAACTACTTCTCAAACGAGTTGTCCTCCACTTGAATAACATCAACCTCATTTTGATCCTAAAGTTGACCCTTTGCCTTATTCACCTATTGTTTCTTCATCCCTTTCTTCCTCTTCGCCTAGTGAAAGTCTTGATTCTAGTAACCAGGAAGCTAAGAAGTAGAAGAAAAGGATGAAGAATAAGAAGCAAAATAAGTAATCCAGATTTAAATAGGAACGCAATAGATTACAGAGATAACCACAAATACAGAGATGCGATAACCATAAACAAAGAGATGCAGCGGAAATAATACTTCATTTCATTAATGGAAAATACTGAAATATGCTTACAACTAGAATTGGAAATAAACCAGCTAGGGCGATCGTAGCTTATCTCTGAGAAGAGATGTGGGCTACATGTCTCTGAACTGTTCCGAACTTGTGTTACAATGAGGCTCGAAGGCCTATTTATTATTGAAAAACAATGGAAAACCTTCACATTCCAAAACCGACCCTTAGAAGATGAAACGCCAAATTGTGGGCCCCGTTTTGGGTAAATTGGTACATCAATTTCCCGGGGTCGTAACTTTGGCATACGATCTCCGTTTAACGCGTACAATAGCTCATTAGAAAGATAATATTTCGGAACTATCATTGTTGAGACGGCAACACTGGTCCCCATGTTCCATGGACCTGTGTTGCCACTGTGGAATTCCCCAAAAAATGTCGTTTTAGGGCCTCAAACGCTCTCGGAAGTTCAGGACCGCGAAAAACTGCTAAAAATAGTAAGTTGTGCTACAATTAAGGAAACTGAAAATGCTGAAAGAGACAATTGTGGGGGTCCAAATGGGATAGGTGGGTGGCCACCAACATCCACCTGGATCAATTGCATCCATCTTGTTGTAAACTTGACCACTGAGTATAAACTTGTGGCAAGTGTGGGATGATTGGGTCATTAGTTGGTCATGAGAGTCAAGAATGTAATTTGCGAAAACAATGTGCTACAAGTTGCAGGTGTCGGCTCATCGCTTAAGGCTCCAAAGAACAAAGGTGAAGGAGATGGAAGTGAGGCCTTTCAGGACTCTTGTGATGCAGGCAAGGTAGATAGAAGTTACTGACTATTTTTCATGCTTTTAGAGGACCAAAATCTCCTCAGTGGGGAGGATTGATCTAGGTGGCTCCAGAGCCACACACAGGACAAAGAGGGCCTATGAAAGCTCAAAAACTAAAGTGTTTGGATTATTCTCAAACCAGGTTCATGTTAAATATCTCGTCATCACGATCACGGTGCTGTGAATGGTTTGTCAATTCGAGTCTGGATGAGGAAGTTAGAAGCAGTCAAAGTTCGGTTGACTTTAGCTGACTGGGCAGGTTAAGGGAGACACAATTTAGACTTTTTCCAGTAGACCAAATCCGGCCAACTCCGGCCAAATTCCGGGTGAAATTTTTGCCTCGTTAATTTGTCTCCTTCAGCCTAAAATCCGAATAGTTAAAGGTGGCTTTATATTAAATGAAAAAAAAAAATTAATATAAAAGGGAGGTGGTGGGCCATCACCCCCACCACCCCACACCTCACCTTACGTACCATATACCAAATGTATTAAGGGGAGGCTGGCAGGTACTGAGCACATGCCAGTGACATGGGCTGGCCCGCTACCATGCGGCGACATCATATAACGCACCATGTAATACGACATAACAACGTACACCAATTACAATGGCCCTCCATACCATTAAAACATTAAAACATGCCATGGTTTCGAAGGTATGGCGGCAGGCCACCTAATGTGGACCCAACCCCCCCACTCAGGTTCATTCCATTAAATCCAAACTATACTATGTTTAAAAAAAGGAGGGGTAGGATTTGATCCCTTGACCCCTCCTCAACCATTTTTCCCTATTTATCATTGTACCAAACTGTTTCATTGGGTAATCCGCTTGAATTTTTTTTATAAGAACCTAGTTTTCTCAGTGCATAGGGGAAGATAGAGGAATAAGGAGCGGGCACAAATTTTGAGACAAAGGAGGCAGAATATTCTTTGATGCCCAAAGATTCTCCATGGAGGTAAAAAATTATTTTGTCAGAATATAACCAAGTTTATAGTCAATTTTCTCAGATTTTCATAGGGAATGCTATGGTGAGGTTGGATTCACCTTTTGAGTAGCATATTTTCAGATCCCTAGTGGAGGAAAATATTTGAGGAATCTTGAGGGAATCTTCTAGCTTCCTTGGAGGTTGAAATTTGACAGAGTCATAATGCAACCAACTTCATACTCATTTTTCTCCGAATTCTGCAAGGAACTTGATTATGCAGTCAAAATTTTGATCTGAGAATCAGATTTGCAGAGGACCCGAAGGATGGAATATTTGAGAAATCTAGGGGGAATCTAAAAGATTCCTTGAGCCCCAAATTCTCAATTTCTTAGAATTCGAAAATTGGAGAGTTGACTTCGCATTATTCGATGTCACAAATCTAATGGTGAGTCTAGATTTTTCATTTTCTCATTCTATTTTTTGACCACTTTTCTAAGTGGAGTTCAAGTGTCAGCGTTCATGAGCAAACAATGATTTCCATGCGATTTGATGTTGTGAGATCGATGGCACGAACAACTTCAACAGTTTGGCATCCGTTTCTTCAGATGGCCCTTGGATGTGAGGTATATGTAGTATGTTCATGTACTTCTTTTGTTATGCATTGTGCTGCACAGATCCATGTTGATGTTGATGTGGGATCTTGTTTCTTACTCATTTTCATGATTCCTACTTGATGTGATGCAAAATCATCTGTATGATGTACTTCTTGTCATGGTTCATCATATTGTGTTTTGAGATCCCTTTGGTGTACGTTGATGGGATACTCATGTGTCGTTATGCATGTTTGCATTGAGATCCCTTTTTATGCCATGTTGGTGGGATGATCATCATGCATGAATTTTGTGTCATACTGATAGGAGTCCTTTTGACTGAGATTTCTTGTAGCGGAACACCTCTTGGTGCCATTCTTGCGTGAGGGAATTTTCCCTATATGATAGCAACATCATATCTTATGTACATCATCACTATTGACAACACTTAATGCAGTAGCCTACACCATCTTGACACTGGGGCCCGAAGACGTAGCCCCTCTTAGACAAACTCCATTATCAATGGCTTATGTTTTCATGTGCTGATGATTGTCATGTTCCTCTTCTTTTCAATATGCATATGTATTCATTTATGTTATTTTAAAAATTCAACTTAACACATCATGAAAGTAAAGGTCTTGGAAGGGTCCTTCGTCACACCTAGAACTGCATCACGGAGGAGAAGAAAGAGTTTAAAATCATGAAGTGTAGGCTAAGGGCCTAAAAATTAGTTTGGATAATGAAAAGACAAAATCTAATGGATGTAGAAGCAAAGTGGAACTAGCTAAATTAGTAGACTATGAGTATTTTGAGAGAAGAAGTGTAGAGATACAAGGCTAAAAATGAAAGAATAATAAGTGCAGGAGGATTAGAGGTAGATAAACACTTAGTTGTTGTAAATGAAAATAAATTGTAAATAAAAATAATGATTCAAGTCACATGAGGAAGAAGGTAGACCTCATGCAAGGTGGAATGACTTTAGAGGACTTATCCACTTAGGAAGTGTTTGAAAAGCTCAGAGATATCATTACTCGCCCATTCATTCATCTAGGAGATTATATGCATCTAATGATTCTAGTATAACCCAAAAGTCTCTGTTGTTAGACATCAAAGGAGAATATATGAGTTGGACAGTTTTCAAGGTGCTAATAAGAACTTTAAGCCACCCACCTTTGATAATGAAAATACAAGGGGAGATGATATTGAGACTTGGTTTCTTGGGATCAAAATTCAGTTTCAATTGCATGGCTACTTATCCAACTTTGAAGTTGGAATAACTATATATCACTTACAAGGAAAAGCCTCTATTTGGTGGGAAAAATTGAAGCAAGTCAAGCATCTTGATGAGAATAAATTCTTGGAGGTAATTCAAGAAGATTTTTTAGAAACTATATCTTTTAGATCACTACTATGATAAAAATATGTAGGGTTTCTTTGAGCTTGTATTGGGAAGCATGACCATGGAATAATATGCAAGAAAATCCTTGGAGATTATAGGTGTGTGGGCTTCATCAAGGAGAAGAAGGCAAAAATTAAAAGGTTCAAGTGCATTTTCATCACTTTATAGTTTAATATTAAATTTGACTAGCCTAATACTCTAGCTAAAACCACTAGAAACCACTAGAAATGCCAAGTACTTGTAGTAGTGGAACAAAGAAAAGGATACATTTAAAAAATGTTGGAGAGATAAGAAGAAGAAAAATATATATCGAAGAAGAATGGATTAAAATCACCTTTCAGAAGAAATATCCATAAAAAATATCAACAAAACTAAAAAACTCACGATGAAAACAAAATGGAAGACTCATTAGGGAAAAGGGAAATACAATCACTTTAATGTTTTGGATGTCAAGGGGATCATTTGTATTGATATTTCCCTCACATAGAGGATAAAATGAGGACCATAGATAACATCTAGGGGTTGCAAGAGTGGAAAACATGGGAATAAATATTCCAAGAATATATGTATCCCTGAAGGATCGATAGGCATCTCACTGATCCCATATTATTGAAGTGATAAAGATTATAAATCATCTCGCTGCAATTTTAACTTATTCAAGAGAAATTCATTGCTACATACTCCTAAATCAGTGGATATATTTAATTTAATCAAAAGAAATATTGAATGGTCATGGTTGGTTTATCTAATCATTTGATCCAAGAAAATGATCAACGAAATTGTCAACAGTTATCCCATAAATCTAAATGGAATGGATGCATTTGAAATGATTAACATCATTCCATTGGGTTATTATGATGTCCTAATTAAAATGGATTGGTTGGAAAAGAATTGTGTTATCCTAGATTTTGATAATAATATTTTTACTTTCTTCGATGAAGGATGAAAGCAAAGATTTATGCAAGGAATTCCAAGACTTGTTTCTATATAGGAGATTTCAACCACATAATTGAAAATATGTTTTGGCAAAGGATGTCAACTATATGTAACCCATGTGGAAGAGCCAGAGAAGGAAAAAGAGCCAAAAGTTGAATATTATCCAATGTTTAGAGAGTTTGAAGATGTATTTGGAGAAATACAAGGTTTTCCACCTAGAAGAGATATAGACTTCTCTATTGATTTTATTCCAAGAACCAGTCTTGTGTCAAAGACTCCTTAGAGAAAGAGTACACCAATATTAAAAAAATTTCAATTTCAATTGGAAGTGTTGTTAAAGGAATGGTACATATGGAAAAGTGTTTTGTCTTGGGGAGAATTGGTCCCTTTTTTGCGAAAAATGATGGAATATTGAGGTTAGGTGTTGAATTTAGATAACTTAACAAATCCATAGTGAAGAATAAATATCCTCTAGCCAGAAGTGATGGCCTTTCTTATCAACTAATAGGACCAAGGATATTCTAAAAGATAGACTTGAGACTAGGATACCACTAGTTGAGGATCAAGGAAGAAAACATAAGTAAGATAGCTTTTAGAAAAAAGTATGGACATTATGAGTTGGTAGTGGTGCATTTTAAACATATAATTGCACAAACAATTTTTATGTTCCTAATGAATGTTATATTCATAAAATATTTGAACAAGTTTTTTATTGTATTCTTGAATTACATACTAATTTATTCAAAGTCAGAGGCGATGCATGAACATCATTTAAGGTTGGTACTACAAGAACCAAAGAACCATGTAACCACCCTCCTCCCACATCTACCCAAGTAACCAGCCAATTGGGGTAAACATGTGATGAAGAGGATACTATGATATGATTCAACCTCCTTGGGGACCTTAAAGAAATGGAATCGATGGAAACACATCAACCATACCTTCCACATCAACAAAAACACCCCCAGGCGACATCCCAACCACTCAGGCATCCTACCCCTGGGTCCCACTAACTTTTTATACCTCTTTACCTCTGATGCACTCACGGTATGGGCATGCTAGCATCAAGGGACCTCAGGATGCTCTCACATACCTACATCCCTACATCAAGGGACTTTTCCTAGCAGAATTGTGTTAGCGTCCACAGAATTTAAGGCACTTTTCTAGCCCATAATTCCAGCCACTACCCAGAACATTTTGTAACTTTCAGAATCCATCAAACACATCATGAAAAGACTAATAAACCAAAAATAAAATTCAGGACTAGACCTAACCATCCCCAACTAGAATTGACATTATGTCAAACACTTGGCATCAATGCAACCTACAGATCTAGGTTACAAGACAAAGCATGAACGACTGAAAACACTTTTGAAACATGACAAGAAGGATCACCACATTCTCCCTTGAAATTTTATGACATCAATTAGGTCTTGCATCCATCATTTTAAAAAATTCAAGTAAATACATGAAATAACCATGGCATGAACTAGTCAAATATCCATGCTTATAACCAGCAGAAAACCATGGAAATAAAAGAGATATAACGGCCATTAAATCCACATATAAACAAGTACAATGACAAGAGAGATTAGATTTAATTAATCATAGGAAATTTGACTAGGTTCGTGACTTCCACATACCACCCGACCATAGAAATGGCTAAACCAATCTTTCTTTTGACCAGTAAACCCCGTGCCATATTTCAAGCATGAATGTGGGATCTCATGGATAAACCAATCGAAAAACAACCAAGGGAATCGAGAGGTTAAACCACCTCCACCCTCACCAAACCATGATCACACCAATACCAGTGCTTCGATCGTAAAAATGAATTGAGATTGGGATGCCATGTAAATTCCATCACTATCCTTGAGGACATTTCTGTCTCCTTGTCTTTTAGGCTTTTTTGCAATCCAATCCTGGATAACTAGGCCCTAAACCAAGACAAGTCTCTCAGGATTTACCGCAATCTAAACCTGGATCACTGGGCCCTAAATTGATACTCCTCCCTCAGGCTTTACCATGTATCCTCCTAAAACTGCTCAAGGGATTCCTAGGCCTTTGGTAATGAACCTTGAGACCACCTCTGCCCTGAATTATGAAATCCACCTGACAAATACAAACCTCAAAATTGAGATAAACATCCCAACACACCATGGCATAAGAAAAAGACATTGCTAGGTTGAAAACCATTGTCATAACCAGGAAAGACCATGCCCCTGATAGCAAGAGAACCATACACCCTGGGAAATCAGACATGCAATATGTTACCTGCAAGTATTCCTGTTGAAGCTACTTGATCCTCCTCTTCCTTCCTTGATCCTTGCTTTCCTTTTTTTCCCTTTTCTTGCTTTTCCTTCCTTTATCCAAAGCTAGAGTGCTCCAAGGAAACTTTAAGTGACCAAGAGTTAGAGAGAGAGAGAATAATGAGACATCTCCAAAACTTGAACTAACAAAAGGTTATGAACTAATCCTCAGAATAATTTTTATTAATGAGGCCTATATTTTCTTCATTTTCCTTTATTTTCCTTCAATTTCCTCCTCACACGCAACATGTGACCTTTCAACTTACTTTTCTCCTGATTTCTTTTATTTTCATAATTAAATGTGCCAAAAATGCATTTTTTCCTTTTAATGCCTTGGCCTTAGCCTTTTCCAATTTCCTTAGCCATAAGCACATCCAGTGATGCCCACTAGGATATCTTTGCCCAAAATTCAACTTGGAATATGTGTCCCTTAACCATGGTCTTATTTTGCCTTTATTAACTTTTTTTACATGGAATTTTCACCAGGGTTGTTACAAAACCCTCCCCCTTGGGGAACACCATCCTTGGTGTTAGACCACACCAAGACCTTAGAAAAATTGCTAAAAAGAAAGCATACTTTCCATGGACCTTTATAACTCTGCTCATTGCAGTATTTACAATGAAAGGCCTGCTCAAAAGTAAAACATCATGACAACATGACAAGATAACAAGCATACCACTTATTGGAGCTTTATAACTTAGCTCATAGTGATATTTACATCCATATATATAGATATACCAAAACATATGACAAACATATACCGAACATAAAACCAAAACTTCTTTGCATCAACCAGCAAACAATGAAGGATACATGGCACGCATGTGATCAACCATCTCCCATGTAGATTCTTTGGGCCCAAAGTGATTCCACTTCACTTTAACATGTTCTTTGGATTTTTTCTTGAGCATGAGATGCTTTCGCTGCAATATGCATTGAGGATTCGGCTAGAACTCTCCTTCTTGCTTCACCCGCAATATATATCAATCAATAACATGGTAAACATCCTTTATATAGCTCTTAAGTAATGAAATATGGAAAACATCATGGAATTTAGTTGTCAGAGGCAGTGCAAGTCGATAGGCCACAAGTCTAATCCTCTCAAGGATCTCAAAAGGCCTGCAATACCATGGTGCCAACTTGGCACATGATCCAATCCTCAAAGAGCTCTTCTTGGGCTTGATGTGAAAATACACATGCTCCCCAACCTAAAACTCCTTGAATAGCCTATGATGGTTCGCATAACTCTTCTCTATATCGTGTGTTGCCTTTACATTCTTCTTTATAACCTGTATTTCATATTCCATGTCTGCCAACATATCTGGTCCAATAAGTACATTGTTCACTAGATCACTCCAACTGATCGGAGTATTACAACTCTTCCCGTACAATGACTTGAAAGGACACATCCTCAATGACTCTTGATAACCATTTTTGTATGTGAACTCAACTAATGGAAGATACTCCTCTCATATCCTCTGTTGGTGCATCACATACATCCTTATCATATCCTCCAAGATCCTGCTAACCTCTCCATCTTTCTATCTATTTGCAGATGATAATTTGTATTGAAAGCCAACTTTGTACCCAAACATGCAAATATCTCTTTCAAGAACTTGGGAGTGAACTTTGCATCCCTGTCTCACATAATATTCTTAGAACACCATGTAATCTCACTATCTCTCTGATGAAAACTTGAGCCACCTTACTCGTTGAATATGTAGTCCTCACTGGAATCAAGTGAGCTACCTTGCTCAACCTGTCAACCACGACATTGATAGAATCGTGTTTCCTCACTATCCTCAGAACACCTGTAATGAAATCCATGGAAATAACCTCCCATTTCCGTTATGGAGTTGCAATAGGCTATAATATACCACGTGGATGCTTACTTATGCCTTTACTTGTTGACAATCTAAACATCTAGCCACGAAATATACCACTTCCTTCTTCAGATTTAACTAATAGTAGAACTTCTTAACCACCTTCAACGTCTTTTGATATCCTGGGTGACTTGAGTATGGCTTCATGTGAAAGTCTTTTGAGATAAGCTTCTTGATCTCACTGCAATTCGACACATAGATCCTATCCCTAAATCTCACCAAACCATCTCTCATGAGATGATAGCCTACACCCTGATCACCTATGCCTATATGTGTACCTATATCTATACATGTACCTTTACTTGTACCCTATTGTAACATGTGCATGATCTCCATTTACTTGTTATCTTGATGTCCTACTTGCAAGATCCTTTCTTCTAACTTTTTACCATAAGAGCTCATAGTTGTTATATGATTTACCTATACCTTCCTGTTAAGAATGCCTGTAACCCATTTCTCATATCCTTTGATGTACTTGATCTTGAATTTGAACTAACTAAGGGTGACCAACCATCTAGCTTGCCTGGCATTTAGATTCGGCTAGTCAAACAAATACGTCAACCCACCGTGATCTCTCATCAATACAAACCTCCTACAAAGAAGATAATGCCTCGACATCTTCAATGCATGTATGATCATTGCTAGCTCAAGATCATGTGTCTGATAGCTTTTCTCATGCTCATTTAGTTTCCGTGACCTCTTGCAAGAATTTGTACACATTACAAACTCCTAGTCCTGAGCTACAATATTTAGCACTAGTTTATGTGCCAACAACTACTTGAGCTGCTCAAAACTAGCTTCACATTCTTCTGTCCATTCAAACTTATTACCTTTCCTCTTTAATGATGTGATAGGATATGCAGTGCATGAGAAGTACCTGATGAACCTCCTTTAGTAACCTGCCAATCCCATGAATGATCTCACCTCATCCACATTCTTAGGAGCTTCCCACTCCATGATGGCCCTTACCCTTTTTGGATCTACTGTGATGCCTTCCTTGCTAATGACATGTCCTAAGTAATGCGCCTCTATCTGAAAGAAGCTGCACTTGCTAAGCTTAGCATATAACTGATGCTCTTTTAGAAATCTTAAAACTGTTGCTAAATGCTCAGCATTTTCTTCCTCATTTTTAGAATATACCAATATGTCATCAATGAATACATTAACAAAATTGTCTACATAAGGACATAACACACTATTTATCAAACACATGAATGTAGTGGTATAATTAGTGAAAACAAATGGAACTACAACAAACTCATAATGCCCATACCTGGTCCTGAACGTAGCCTTGAAGATATTCTCTTCCTTGATGCGTATCTCATGGTATCCCAATATGAAGTTGATCATAGAGAACATTGTTGGTCCCTTGAATTGATCAAACAAATCATCGACCCTTGGTAATGGGTATCTGTTCTTAACTTTTACCTTGTTCAGATTCTTGTAATCAATGCAGAATCTGAGAGTACGATATTTCTTCTTTACGTATAACACTGGTGCACCCCAAGGCAATACGCTTGGCCTAATGTATCCCTTTTCAAGCATCTCCTTTAATAACAATTTGGGCTCTACTAGCTTCGGAGTGGTCATCTCGTAAGGTTCCTTTGATACTGGTGCTTCCCCTGGGACCAACTCAATAGAGAAATCCACTTCCCTATGAGGAGGTAACTCTAAAATATCTGATGGAAAAGAAAATCTTGATATTTTTGCAATATAGGCTACCTCTTGAATATTTATGCATCCTCAACATCTTTTCCCTTGTCACTAGATATATGCACTGCAAATATCACACAAACTTTTTTGCAACTACACTTATCCTACAAAGAAGTAACCATCCTCACTGATGTAGACTTCTTCTTCCCCTACAAAGCTCTCTTTTTCCTACTATCATCCACACACTCAATGGCCTTGTCGAAGAAATCCACTTTGGTCTTGTGAAGGTACAACCAATCCATACCTAAAAGCATATGATACGATCCCAATGGCAGTATATTCAATTGTGTTGTTGTAGGCATACCATTTAACTCCAATGCACAAGCTCTTAGCCAATCGTGAACTCTCTTCTTTGTACCTATAGCCAACTGTACCAACCAAGATTCTACATGCACTTCTTTTCTCAAACCACACTTATACACCAGGTTAGGATCAATATAACTATAGTTATATCTAGGATAAATCAAAATAGAAACAACTTAACCATAAATCTTACCATCCATCTCAATGATATAAGCTCAATGATCCATCTTCTTGATGTCCATAGCTTCATATATAAGAGGAATGCTATGACCAACATCACCAACTGTATGTGCCTTGTTAGCACTAGAGATTTGGGGTCTGCCACCACTTTGATCCTGTGGACAATCCCTCTTACGATGATCATTACCACATATCCAACACTACAATTGTTCTCTACCATCACCTCTAATCTACTACTATCCACATCCCTCTTAGTTGTATTAAAATTCTTGTAAGGGACTACATTTTCTTTCTCACTTACATCTTGAGTTTGTCCTCACTTTGGTGGCCATTTCCCTTTAGCCTTCTTATTTCCTTTGAAGTCAGCTTAGTCTCAAATTTGCGGTTTGACTACTTATAAAAAGGTTTAACCTTTCGGATGGCCTCCTCCAACGATATAGGATCATCAAACTAAATCGAGTCTTTGTATGCTATTGGTAGTCCACTGATGAATCTCTGAACCTTAGCCTTCTCCTCCTTGAGGTCACGCACATATCTCAACAACTCCAAGAACATGCTAGTATACTCATTATCTCTCATGGAACCCATTTGCAACTCATAAAACTCCTTAGCCATGTCATCAAAGTATCTCTCCAACACATACTTCTCATTGAAGAGCCTCTGAAACTCATGCCAATTCAGATCATCCTCATGTATTCCTTTAACATTCTTCACATCTTTCCACCAAATATCTACTTTACCTTTGATACTGAAAGTGGTTATCTTTTTATTCATGTTTATGAATAATCATGCAATCTAAAGAACTTCTTCATACAATGCAACCATGCCTCTACATCCTATGATTTCTTCATCTCTCCATCAAAGGTAGGTGGCTTTTCTTTCTTAAACTCATCTAGAAAGTATCCCCCATCACTGCTCTTGTAATGATGATAACGATGAAGATCATGTTGCCTGTCCAAACCAAAACTAGAATAGTACCTTTGTCCATCACCTCTACTATCCACAACATACCATCTCTAATCATGTTGTTTTTGTCCAACCTGTGACCACCATAAGACCCACTACCATATGCTCCATTAGTTTTTTCCTCCTTCTCATGGTTGATATGAAGTGGCCCTTATCACTCTAATTTTGACAAACTCTGAAGAAGTATTGCATTAACCTTTGCTTGTTTCTCTTGTGCCTACATGACTTTTTCATTATCCACCTTACAACTCCTTATTTCTTCCTTCAAGCTTCTCAATGTTTATGCCAAATCAAAAGAGTGCCCAACACCACATTGCTCATATGATTCATAGCGAGAGTCTTTGTAGTCTACCATCTTGCTATCCATTTTGATTTCTTTCTTGCAAGGCATACTAGTGTCATGTAAACCAAATCACAAGAAACCAACATACTTTATCATAGTTCGGGGATGATATCTCATCTACAAGATCATTAAATCATCGTGATACATGTATAACATAATCATAGCAACATATATACATATGATACATAATCATATAACCATGTAACCACTAGTCTAGCTAGAGTTCGTTCATCAATGAATGAGCATATCAACTACACATACCATGACCTCATGCATGACAACACAACCATATCATTGTATACTGATTATATGCAAATGTAAACATAATCTACCCAATAATACACCCATGAAAACACACTTCACACAACAACATCCTTATTCCCATGGCGAAATCACTACGACCATAACCAGCACCATGCATATGCAACAAGAATTCAAGGATGACTGACACATGTGCAACTGACATGAATGCATAATGAACACATTCAACCAAGGAGAGTGCAACCATGCTCTAATACCAATCGATAACCACCTCCTCCCACATATACCCAATTAACCAGACAACTGGGGTAAAAATGCGAGGAAGAGGCTACTATGATATGATTCAACCTCCTTGATGACCTTAGGGAAAAGGAATCAACAAAAACACATCAACCATGCCTTCCACATCAACAATGACACGCTCAGGAGACATCCCATCCACTCAAGCATCTTGCCCATGGGTCCCACTAACTTCTTAGACCTCTTGATATCTAGATTCTCTCATGCTATGTGCATGCCAATGTCCAAGGATCTTTGGATACTCCCACAGGCCTGCATTCCTACGTCCAGGCACTTTTCCTAGTAGATATATGCTACTGTTCTCAGAATTTAAGGAACTTTTCTACCCCACAATTCTGGCTACTGTCCATAACCTTTTGTAACTTTCAAACTCCATCAAATACATGATGAAAATGCTAATAAACCAAAACTCATCTTCAGGAATAGGTCTGAACATCCCCAACTGGGACTGACATTCTGTCAAACACTTGGCAACAATGCAACCTATAGGTCTAGGATACAAGACAGAGCATAAATGACTGAAAAATCTTTTGAAACATGACAAGAGGGATCACCACCTTCTCCCTTGAACTATTATGACATCAATTAGGTCTTTCTTCCATCATTTTAAAAATTACAAGTAAATCCATGAAATGACCATGACATGAACCAGTCAAATAACCATGCTTATAACCATCATAAAGCCATTGAAATAAAATATATATAACATCCATTAAATCCACATATAAACAAATACAAAAGAAAGAGAACTTAGCTTTCATTAATCATAGGCAAATCCGACTAGGTTTGGGACTTCCACGTACGATTCGACTGTAGACATTGCTGAACCAAATATTTATTTCAGCTAGTCACCCACATGCCTTATTCCAAGCATGAATGTGGGATCTCATGGAAAAACCAATCTAGAAAAGCCAAGGGAATCCATAGGTTAAACCACCTCTGCCCTCACCAAAATGTGGTCACACAAAAATCAATGCTTTGATCATAACATCGAAACGAGCTTGGCATGCCATCTGAAATCCATCACTATCCTTAAGGAATTTTTCATCTCCTTGTCTCTCAAGCTTTATTGCAATCCCATATCACTAGGCCCTAAATAGAGACCAATCTCTCAGGATTTACCGCAATCCGAACTTGGATCATTGGGCCCGAAACCAAAACTCCTCCCTAAGGCTTTACCATGTATCACACCAATACTGATCACGAGATTCCTAGGCCTTTGGGAATGAACCTTGTGACCACCTCTGCCTAAGATTCTGAAATTCATATGACAAATCCAAAGCTAAAAACTAAGATAAACATCCTAACACACCATGGCATTCAGAAAAGGTCAGGCTAGTTCGAAAACCACTATCATAACCGGACAAAACCATGCCACCGAAAGCAAGATAACCATACATTGACATGAAAATCCATGCATGTCAAAATCAGGTAGGAAATCACACATGCAATATGTTACCTGCAAGCATTCCTATTGAAGCTGATTGATCCTACTCTTCCTTCCTTGATCATTTCTTTCCTTCATTTCCCTTTTCTTGCTTTTCCTTCCTTTCTCCAAAGCTAGAGTGCTCCAAGGAAAATCTAAGTGACAAGAGTGAAAGAGAATATGAATTATCAAAGAGCTCCAAAATGTGAACTGGCAAAAGTTTACCAATTGATCCTCATAATCGTTTCTATTAATGAGGCCTCTATTTTCTTCATTTTCTATTATTTTCCTACAATTTCCTCCTCACATGAAACCTGTGACCTTTCACCTTGCTTTGTTCCAAAAATGCATTTTTTCCTTTTAATGCCTTTGCCTTAACCTTTCCCAATTTCCTTATCAATAAACACACATAGTGATGCCCACTAGGATATATTTGCCCAACATTCATCTTGGAATACTCGTCCCTTAATCATGGTCTTATTTTTCCTTTATTGACTTTTTCCTTTTTTGACCAGGGTCATTACAAACCATTAGTTGTATGCCAAGCTAATAAAGTGTTCATTCCACTAGAAAAATTCATTATTTGGGGCACATAATTTAAAAGGAATGCATGACAATGGATCTGAAGAAGATTGAAGCCATTAATGGATGACCAACACCAAATAATTTTTTGTAAATTATATATTTGATGGGATTAGATAGATACTTTAGCAATTTTATAATAACATTTTCAAGGATTTTTCATGATGTCAGGGCTTTGATTTGATGTCATTTTCATTTCCAAATATCCCTTTTTACCCATATTATTATTCCTTTTTTGACAAATTAGCATTCCTTTTACCATATTTTTAATAAGACATGAATTTTAGATCATATAAGGTAATGATGTTGTTAATTTAATAACTTTTCCATTAATTTTGGTAAAATAGGGAGGAATAAGAGCTATTTTATTACAAATGATAGCTTAACCAATTCAGGTCATGTAACACCTATAGAATCTTGTAACCCAAATGGATTTCACATCAACAATGACAAAATATAGTAAAAATTGAATTACCACCTCAATATGCAAGATGACATCACTTAATTCACTGAATACCTCAAAATCATAAAAAATAATTTTAATTTAAATGGAGGAAATTTAGGCAAGGTGGACGAATCAATTGGGCCACGATAAGAGCATGTAAAAACCAATGTTAAAGGAAAGGATATGTACATGGTTTCCTATCTCCATCCCTTCGATGGGTATTCCGTAATATCCACCTCATTCATTATCCTTCCTTAATGAAGACGCTCATTAGATGATTGTAATTTTCTATTCAATAAATTTAAAATCAGTTTTTATTATTATAAGTATTTACATGACTCATTATTATAATTCTTGCTATAATATTATGGTTTTTATTTTTAGTTTAATAATGCATATTTGTTTTGTTTTGTTTTAAATCATTGTGGATCAGTAACACATTGGACTGATATGGGCTAGGCCTAAGGAAAACCATTGAGTTTCCATTATACCACCAAGAGTATATCCAATCTAACTATAACACGAATATACTAGGAATAATTC
Source organism: Pinus taeda (assembly GCA_000404065.3). Taxonomy (NCBI): domain Eukaryota; kingdom Viridiplantae; phylum Streptophyta; class Pinopsida; order Pinales; family Pinaceae; genus Pinus; species Pinus taeda. The sequence goes on from APFE031188892.1 coordinate 88,244, forward strand.
AAGAACGCATGGGGTGCAACTCAATTGGTGATCATTGTAATATGAAGTATTATTTAATAAATTAATAACGCATATTTTTAAATGGACAACAACGAGAGTTGTAAAGGGATATAATATCACAAGGGAAGGGTAGTTAAAGAGGCTATATTTTTTTATTTATATTTTGTTATACTCATATTTGAACTAGTTGAGAGAAAGGTGGATATATAAGCTTATTAGGGGAAGCAATGTGGCATTATGAGAACTTTATTGGCTTGTTAGGGGTTCATTCTCCATTATTCCCAATAATTTTATGGTTCTGGTTTCTAAGGGGGAGAAGAAGAATTATATTACTACGATATTATTGTTGGTTGTTTGTTAATATTTTTAAATTATAGCATGAGAAGGTGCCAAACTGCTAGTATGAATTGGAATTGTTGGTAAAAATTTCCATGGCTAAGAGATTCTAGCATTCATATTTCCTAATAAGTAGCACTAGATCCTTGGAGGGAAATAGAACAACTTGATGGATTGCATTATAGAGAAGGGGATTATTTTCCTTCAGTTGTCCACAATGAAGGGGAAAAAGAGCTAGGAGTATATTTTCATGGGACTCGTTGAGTAATTATGCAGTTGTGGTTGTTGTTTTTATGTATAATAAAATAAATCTTGAAAGTTGATTGCCTAGCAGAGAGAGAGTTTTCCTAGCCACCCATCCATTTGGTATCATAGCCTAAGCTTAAGAATGGTTTGTTATATATATTTAATGATAAATACATAATATAATCGGATGGAACGTCTAATATTTGCAATAAGTTGGTGAATAATTCATAAAGATAAGTATCTTTTGTGTTCACTATGTATTTATTTCATTGTATATTTTAATGTTTATCATTATTTTACTATGATGTATGTTTATCATCATTTACATGTACTATATTTTGTGGCTTTTTGTTATTTGATGACTTCTTGAATATCATGCATTGTTTCTTTATTTAAATGAATGACACCAAAAGTTCAAATTCACCAAAAATTGTGTTTTTGAGCATGCCTACACATGGATACATTTAAAGTTGACCGAAGTACATCTTATATTGGTCTCACAACTTTTATTTGTAGTTCTTAGGCTACATTGGCCAAGTAATGGGTTAATTGTTAGTGCAAACATTGAGTTGGGGACATCATAACAATTGGAAATTTTAAAATTTCAAATCTTTTGAATTATTTGTACTTGGTGATATGCCATGGTGACATAGATGAAAAATGGATGCCACATGTTAGATGACATGGTATTTCCATGATGGTGTGTGTCAATTACCTTGTGGTAGGACATCGTGGCATAGGTGAAGAACTCAGGTGTTGTTGATATCACATCACCTAAGTGGCATTGACCAAACCAAAAGTGGTTTTTATGGGCTACAGGAAATAGTTTTGGAAAATCTCCCTAATTCCCAAAAATAAATGATGACCATCATGTGGATGAAGGGTGGTTTTAGTTTGTCAACAACATTAGGAAAATTAACCTTTCCCTACATCAAATTCTTTAGCGTCATTGATTTTAGTAGGAATGATCTTTATTGTTAGATATGTGGGGCAAAAATTGTGCACCTAGGGGAGATAAAGTGGAGTGTTGATGGTGCTGGATCTGCCAACATTCAGGGGATCACCCCAATATGAAGTCCCAAATATACCTCACACTGTTTGGTGTGGGAGTCCCATCTAGTATAATGGCCTAGTTGCCATTGCATTAAGGATTTGCCTCAACTCTTGCTTGTCAGCACAAGAGAGTGGTGTTCTTTGCCTTGGAGAAGTGAGGTTCGCGTGCTTGGTGAATGCTAGTGTACTTGTGTCAATGGTTCTTTCACTATAAGGGAAGAGGGTGAGAGTGAGTCCCAAGTTGGTTGGGATGAAGTCCCAACTCGGCGAGGAACACACAACACAATAGAACGTGCACAACTTCCAAAGGAGTAGTCCACACGAATGTGGCAGTCACAACACACAAGGTAAGATAACAAGTACAACATTCAACGGATGAGTCTGAACAAGTGCAACGGTTGTTACAACAAGCTTTATGTGAAAGGTCTGTCTGATGCTTAGGGAGATAGCCACCACGGGAAAGACAATGTTAACAACACATACAACACATTTCCATTAACATATTATGCATTACAACAAGTGAAATAGTTCAAGTGTTCAACATAGGTTAAAGCAACATGCATTACGAGTGTTCAAGATTAGTCTTACAATATTTACAATACATGTGTGAAAATGTGTTGACCTATTAGCGGGATTTTGAATTAAGAGAAAGTTCCAAGATACATCGTTACACCATACATCACTAAACCCATGAGTGGGGTGTTGGAGCCACTACATACTCCTCAAATAAAATATTACAGACTCTCTTGGCTATGTGGGAGGATCTGAGGTGAAAGGTACTTTCATTTACAAATGAGGGGGTTATTTAGAGCCAAGGGTGAAACTGACCCTTATGGATGTTCGACTACCTTCATGATTATTTGACTTCCATGAATTTTCGACTTTGCATGGATCTTTGTAAAAAAAGTGGGTCTCTTGGACTTCAATGTTACATTACATTGATTGACAACATAGCCCATAGTAGAGATGTGGGCGACATGACTCATGGCATGACTCAACATAACAATGTTGGTACATTCGTGCTGCTGCTGGAGTGCATGCTGAGCTACAGCGCTACTAGATGATGGATGTCTTCAAGGTGTAGCACAACTTCACCTCCACATGGAAAAGTGCACGAAGTCTTCGATGGTCTTTGGTTCGCTCAATGATGCTTTGGCATGTTGTTCCTTTCTTTCATATTTGAAGGCTTCGCAGGATCATCTGTTCGCGAAAGGTGCATGTTCATCTGTTCATTCGTTTTTGAGCACATCTTGCATGTTTTCTCATTCGTCTTTCTGCAAACACATCTCTTCGCATGCATCACTCGTTCGTCCATTGGTAAACTTGTCCTTCTACATGTGCTCCCTTCGTTCATCACTTTCATTGTTGCGCCATGTTTTTTAATGTACCTGTGCCTAAAACCACTCATGACGAGACGACATCAAATCGAAAAACCTCCTAGTCTACCATGAAAAATGATCATGTTGGATGCAGGTGGCTGGGAGAGGAAACAAGGTTGGGAAGTGGGATGATGGCTTCGAGCACTGCTAATGAAAACTGCACAAGAGTCACCGAGTGATGAATATGGGCAATCCAAGTCGACGATGATTGTCCACGAGGTCTAACTCGGCTGGAAGGAAAATTTGCGCAAATTTTGGGAGGGACAGTTCGGGCTACAGGAAGGCAAGTTAGGAAGAATTTGCACAGTTTCCAGAACAAGTAGGCAACAAGGGATGGAAGGAAATATTTGTGAAATTTTCTAGAGGAACAAGCCGAGTTGCAAAGAGGATTAGGAGGCAGAAATTGTGTAGTTTTTAGGAGGAACTAGCTGGGACCCTAGCAGTCAAAACTACGCAATTCCTAGAGGGAACTAGCAGTTGGCTATCGGGTCACTGGAAGCGGAAGCTATGCAATTTCCAAGGGGAACATGCAGTCAGATATTGGGTGCTTGGTAGCAAAAACTGTGCAACTCCTAAAGGAAACTAGTAGTCTACTGTTAGGAGCTCCTAGTGAGAAAAACTACACTGAGGCTGATAGGCTTGCCTACTATTCATCTTTGTGTAGTTTCTGAGCTGAGCAGACTACTGTCTAGCGGAAATCCTACTCATGAAAACTGCGCAATTTCTTGGATGAGCAGCCGGTCGACTGTCATGAAGGTTGACTTGGAAAACTACGCAATTTTATGAGGGAGACAAGGACGGTCACTTGGTGTCTATTTGGCCTATCTACGCAATTTTGTAAGTTAGCAAAGTGGTCAAGGTCAGTAGCCTCTATGCAATTTTTGAGGGGATTCAGTCCCAGGGTGGTTGTTGGGTCCAACTATCTGGGTGGTCAACGTGAAAGCTAATTGGATTGATTACAATCAATGCAGCTTGGAAAGACTTGCTAGGTGCTTCTGTGTTATTTCAGGTGACATTCGATCAGTTGATGGTGAGGTAATGGTTCAGATATCAGAGGGAAGTTCAGTCATCATAACTTCAACAAAATTATTAAGTGTGTGAATGATCGAAAGTTGCATAGGTGATCATGTAAGCACACACTCACATGACTCGACAATGAAGTGACTCAAAACATCTAGATAGACATGTTCAACAAGACTGACCGACCATGCAAGCGACAAGCGTGACACTTATGATTGATTGTTGATTAACCATGGCAACGCTTCTGTGACAGTGAATGTGATTGTGTGTGTGAGTACGACAAATGCTTTCATAGTGAACACAACAAGTACACACGAAGCAAAGACCTTGAGCATAACTAGAACATGGTCACAAGCATGACTTAGACACCATCATGCAGAATCTTGAATGAAATGAAGAAGCAAGGCAGATGTAAAGACTCCCACAGGCTCGTGGAGTGAACCTGAAGGTGTGCATTCATCAAGCAAAACTCCTAAGGGAGGCTCCGAAATTAGTTGCAGGCCAAAAGTTTGGAGGGTGGTTGTAGTTGCTACAACACATGGCGACACTGTGGTAGAAATCCAACTTCTATGTTTTGGATCATTGCTAGCACAGGGCCTTGGTATTTTGGTGCATATTGAATCACTACGTGGTTTACTTCGGCTTCCTCACTTACCCCATGGACATACATGGTTCACCCTTTTCCAGCTCAGTCAAACACAACCAAAAGTTCAGCTTAGATCTCTATGTTTCGAATGTGGGAAGGATAATTTAGATCAGGAGTTGAAGATTTTTAGCGTATAAGTTTTCATCTCTGGTGTTTCTCCACTGCCAGCAAACCTGGGCAGTACCCTGTCGGAGTCACACAGGAACATACACATATTTGCACTTCTAGCGAGACTGGTCTATACCCCAGTGGAGTTGCATGCTTCAACTCTCTGTGTAGGAAGCCTTTCTCTTCTTTCACCTTTGTATTTTTCAAGCGGATTGTGCATAGGCACTTATTTATTTTTTTGGGGAAAAAGAGGGATCTTGGCTTATTGAGAGCATAAGAGGTTGTTCCTTTGGAGAAGCATGTAAGACCTATGACATAGGTTTGATCATTTGGATTTCCCCTTCTTTGTTTCAACTGATTAGAAGAGCTTGAACGCACAGAGAAAAAGGCCAAGTACAGGCATGGGGCTTCCTAGTGTGGGTACAGGTTCATGGTTGGACAAAAACTTCCCTTGCAGATGACTGATATTTTCCATCAAGACTTCATCAGTCGAAGGTTATAACCAAGCCTAGAGAAGACGCACACAAGACTGGCCAAGTGCTGCAGTGTCACAAGTCTCTTCAAATTTCAGACACATACTCGATTCAAAATCCAAAACATAGTAGCTGGCAACACTTATTTCCAAAAACAAAAATAGAAATATACCAAGCAAATAAAAAAAACGCAAACAAAAATAGTAAGCAAAATCAAACAAAGTAAAAACAAATATAATAAACAAATAAAAAAGGATGAAAACAACAAGCAGCGAGTAGACTATGTACATGGCACGGGACTGCTCGGCCTACTGAAAGTGATGCTTGGAGATCTTGGTTGTTGAAAGGAAGGTTGTAAGTCCTCTCGTCAAGTGATTATAGATGATACGTGTGTGGGCCAAGCTTCTTGTGGACCAGTGTAAGTCCACCGAGCTCTTCCACCAGAACTTGGTGGCATTCGAAAAAACATTTAAGTGAAGACAACAAGACTGCTTCAGGTACTACGTGGAACATAGGCTCGGATGATGGAACGAGGTAGTTATTTTTATCCTAGGAATAGTTCAAGTTCCTGAAATCAATGCATAAGTGGATTTTCCCAAATTTCATATGTGTAGAATTTAAATTAGAAACCCGAGTATGATAACAAAATTTTCAAGTAACCCAAACATCCAACAATTTAGTCAATTATTTCCGTATAAGGATTCCAAACGACATATGTTTTTTTTACCTAACTTTTGTTGCGATGGTTTGGCTTCTCCTTTACCTGGAATCCTGTGTTGGGTTATTCACGTGTCATATGTACTTAGATCATCATCTACCCTTATGGACACATCCTGGTACTATTTGATTAGGCAGTCAAAAGCTGACCACTATTGTGGCGCGCAGTTGGTACCAAGATTGACCATCTTTGGATTGTGATTGGTCCCCAGGTTTCCTTTTTCATTCTTAATGGTCGACTTGTGGGTTTTGTTGTTTCTTGGTCCTTGACCAAATTTCTGCAAATCATAGAGCTTGTTGATAAAACCCAACCCCTCAGGGACAGTGTTGCCTTTCTTTCCCTCAACTGTAGTTTTTAGAGAATTCTCATGCTTACCTTCATCAATTGTTATGTTCTTGAAAGTATCAACACTGTTTGTGGAATGTAATGCTACTCTGAGTTTTACCATGTTGAGGTTGAGGGTTCTTGGTAATCCCAACACAAGTGCTTCGTGCTCAGCGATGTTGTTTGTGCATTCGAACCTCAAGCAGCTTGAAGTCATGCATTTTCTGTTGTTTTGGGTGACTGAGCTATACTTGGTCCTTGAGCCATCATATGTTTTTGATTCATCAAAATCCATGGCCCACAACTTGTTTATACATGGATTTATTTGACATCCTTGTACTGCTACTACTACTACTATTGTTGCTACTACTACTATTATTGGTACAACGAACTGTACAGGTTTCATTACCATCGGTTGGGAAAGGAAGGAGTCCTAGTTGTGTGTCTGATGAGGCTGGAGTTGGCCATGTAGGATAACACTCCAATGTTCTTTCCAGAAGGCAGTTACCAAACATGAGTTCTGTGAAGGCCAACACTTCATTCTCTCCATTAAGGGGAGTGATGGTGTGTCTTATATACCTCTCAGATAACACTAGGATTTGGTTGCATTGTTCCTTGTATCGAATCCACATGTGAGACTAGTCTATGGAAAAATATCCATCTAGCTTGCTGGACCAATATCTACTTAGTAATAGACCATATGCTTCCATTATGTCCACAAAAACTATGTTGATGCATTGGTGGGTTCAATTGTCATGAGATAGTTGGATGATTATGTCTCAGAGTTCACCAATGGATGGTACTGATGTCTAATCAAGTTGAATGATTCATGCAGATTTCTCGCTCCATTGAGCATTTATCTTCCTAGCAATGGAGAGTGGCATGACGTTGGCTATTGCACCAGAATACACCAAGCAGTTGTGAAAATTGCATTTAGAAACTTCAAATGAAAGTAGGAATGGGGGGAAACCTGAGTTTTCTTCTTCCATATAGAGTGTATTGAGAACATAGGAAAGTGATCCAGGAGGTGTGCTTTCTCACTTTCTGGTATAGGCTGTGTTGTAGACTTTTGTCTGCCCCAATGCATGTAACATGATATCTCGCTAACTCTGGACTTTGGCTAGTTCAAACGAACTAATGTTCGCTCGCATTTTCTTCATGTGATCAACAATGTTATAGTCCAGAGGTGGTAGACTCACTGAGATGTCTGGGATGGAACAATTGTTCATGTTGTCCGGCAGAGTGTTTTGCAACTTGCTACTCATGGATGTACTCTTATCCACCATTATATTCCTAGACTTTCTTTCTATCTTCTGCTTTGGGGTGGCTGGTGGATTGGCCTTCTTCATTAGTAGTCTCACCTTTTCTTGCATTTCCATAAGTGTAGGGGGATCCCCTTTACTCCTAAGATTGTAATGATCATTTTGATTTTGGGGTTGCTTCTCAGTGTTCTTCTTCGACATTACTTACGAGCATTGATATGCATTCACCACATGCCTAGAACTTGATGTTTCATCAGGTGCAACCTCTTCGTCATCGTCAGTGTCTTCTAGTTTCTCCTGCAATTGCTTTCTGCATCGAGTGTATGACTGCAGATAGAGCTAACAACTCACTTTCAATCGGAACAATATTTCTTAGGCTGATGTTCTTCGTGGAAGGAACAAAACCTAGGATCTCCACACTATTCTAGTTGGAACACAGGATTCTACAAATGTTTTGAAGCCAACTAGATTACTTCTTGATGAGCTGCTAGATGAGTTGTTTGGCTGTCTATCTGGGCAGATGGCTGCTTGCAAATGTGTTTGTTTTATGTTGCTTGAGCTCATACACTTCCATGGTCAAGTTCTTAACAAGGCAAGTGAGGGTCTCAATATCAGTTGGTTCCTTGCCTCTGCCCTTGCTCGCCATTGCTTGGGGCTTCCTTTTCACATCCTTGGAGTCCTTCATTGATTCATCATCCTTGATGACTCTGACTGTGCACAAGTATTTCTCAACAACAATACCCTCTTCACAACTTTCCAAGGCTGTTGGTTTTGCAGCTCACTTGATGAAATGCGTAATGCTGGTTGGTAGTGCAGACCTATAGTAATCAACAGTGATGGAGTCATGAGGTTTACTGTCCACTGCAAACTTTTTTATAATATTTGTAAACCTCTGATTGAACTCTTTTACTTTTTCTTTTCCCTCCATCTTGAGGCTTCCCAACTCTTTGAGTAGCATGCTTGGGGTTTTTTCGTCGGTAAACTTCTCAAGGAACATGCATTTGAATGCACCCCAGTTCTGTATAGAGTTCGGTGGAAGGTTATGATACCATGCAACTGCGTGACCATCCATGGTACATGGGAATAATTTACATGCTATGTCATCATACTGTACCTCAAGGGTCTGCAGCTGTAGGTAGAAGTTGTCTAGGTGGTATTATGTCTTCACCATACTGTAAGGGTTGAAATTAATGTTCATTCTCTTTGATAACTTTGGAATATTGTGTAGAATAGCCAGGAGATCCAATGGTCCCTGAGTCATCCATTCAAGATTTGGGTCAGCGATCTCTTCTTCTTCTTCATCCTCTTCCTCTCTTTCACAGTTTGATGGTTCCGACTCTGAGTTTGTTGGTTCTTCTCCGCCTCCACCTCCTCCACTACCTTCCCATCCACCTCCTATACCGAGGTTTGATCCTAAGATCACAAGAGTGTCTTGTTTGCCTTGCTAGAAGACCAAAGGCTCCTCTCCATCTTCAATAGCTTCTGCTAGACCTTCAAGTGTGGCAAGGACTTCTTCTTCCATCGATGATCCAACAACTCCTGTGGGAGTGGCTTTTGGCTTCCTTGATTCATATGGAAGATGTTGTGTGCCTAGGATCAGTCTAACTTCTTTCGCTAACTGGCAAGTGATGGGATGGATGGAACAAAGTTGATGATACAAAATCTCGTGTTCAATCCTAGGAGGTGAGGATTAACCAACTGCAGAGTCACATGTAGGTGAAAGGGAGTACGAGTTACTACCTTGATCAGATGGTTGATGAATGAGTATCAAGGGATGTTCAGCCATATACAATTGGCTGCACTCCTTCTAGCACCATAAATGTTGACAGTGCTAGATCTGATAACATTAAGGGGATCACCCTCTTATGAAGTCCCAACTAGACCTCACATCGCTTGGTGTGGGAGTCCCACCTAGTATGATGGCCCAGTTTCCATTGTATTAAGGATTTGCCTCAGCTCTTGCTTGTCCGCACAAGAGAGTTGTATGCTTTGCCTTCGAGAAGTGAGGTTTGCATGCCTGGTGAATGATAGTGTACTTGTGTCAATGATTCTTTCACTGTAAGGGGAGAGGGTGAGAGTGAGTCCCAAGTTTGTAGCGATGAAGTTCCAACTTGGCTAGGAACACACATGAGAATAGGATGTGCACAACTTCCAAAGGAGCAGTCCACACGGATGTCACAACACACAAGTTAAGATAACATCTAAAACACTCAATGGATGATTCCAAACAAGTGCAATGGTTGTTACATCAAGCTTTATGTGAAAGGTCTATCTGATGTCTAAGGAGATAACCACCACAGGCAAGAAAACTTTAAGAGCACATACAACACATTTCCATTTAACATATTATGCATCAATACAAGTGAAATAGTTCAAGTGTTTAACATAGGTTAAAGAAACATGCATTACAAGTGTTCAAGATTAATCTTACAACAATTATAATACATGTGTGAAAATGTGCTGGCCTGTTAGCAGGCTTCTGAATTAAGCAAAAGTTTCAAGACACATTGTTACACCATACATCACTAACCTCATGAGAGGGGCATTGGAGCCACTACTTACTCCTCAAAGAAAAGATGAGGTGAAAAAGTTCTTTCATGTAAAAATTCTAAACAAGTTCTGACATATGACTGAAATATCTCCTTGGTTGTTGAAGCCCATTGACAAGAGGTGATCCATCGAAAATGAATCTTTGTTCTTGCAGGAAGGATTTTTTTGAAGCATTTGTTTGAAGAATGATTGGTTTTATGATAATGCTTACTCGGTCACAGTGTTGGAATTTCACAATTTGTTGTTGTTGTTGTGGATGAGGAGTAGAATCTGGAGCATCTGAAGGTGAATATTCATGAAGAAATCCAGCACTCTAAAACTATATGGGCTTTGAATAATATGGAATATGAAAGGACACCTCCTTATCATATCCAAGACCTGTTCTGTGCTTATTATGGACAAGCTCTTTCCAGGATCTGATGACCAACTTGGGAAGTGCAGGCTAAATTTCTTCTTTTTCATGTACAACTACTCCTAAGAGGGGCTCAATGATCTGATAAATTTGTTGCTTATGGGAGTATGTTTCAATGTTCTGAACAGAAACGACGTCGGAATTACAACTCCACTTCTATAATTCTTCCTGCTGCAGTTGAGGTTCTACAAAAAACCAATCTGTTGTTGTGCATTTTGTAGAGAGGTTTGAATATTATGAGAGTGTCTTTGCTGACTTTAAGTGTGCTTTCAGCAGTATACATGATTAGAGTTCTCAATAACTCTAATAAATTTGTAATTTTAGCCATTTTATCAACAACTCAAACTCAACAAAAATGAGATTCAAAAAACTTGGATGCTTGAGCTTACAATACTGCCTGACGATAATGACCAAGTTCATTCAACACATAGTTTCCAAAATTGATTTAGTGGCTTCCACAAGTAATTCAACGATTTACAAAAATTGTGCATAAATAAAACAATATAGTTACACACAAAGAATACCAGTACTTCACCTTACTCAAAAATTATTTATGACAGGCCAAACCAATTTTAGTTGCATTCCTTTATCTCCTTTATAACATGCACCGACTTCAAGGCTCCAACCATTGCTCATGGCCTTCAACTATTTTTAACACAAATCAATGTTCAACGTACATAGAAACATCACCATTCAATTCTCATACCATAAATTACACATGGAAATAGAGTTGTAACTGACAGAACAATATTCTAACTGCAGATATGACACCCTAACTAGCATTCTAACAAGTGTTTAATGAATTCAAAGTCTTCCTGAATGATCCTAGACCAATGTATGCACAACATTCAACCAAGAGAATAATAGCTCTCATCTCTTTGGAAAAATCTCCTATTATCTTGTCAGCATGATGCTTACGTACAAAAGGTTCTGTGCAACTGTAATGCTTCCTCAGGTGCTTGCCCATGCTTCCATGATGGATCTTTTAGTAAAAATCTTCAAAATGGTCAGATTATTCTCATATATTTTTGAAAAGATGTGTAGACGCAACCAATCAGGAGGCCTGTTACACACTTAGCATGATTCAATTTTATTGCCTCAGGAACAAGGTTTCAAGTGTGGCCTTGATGGTGGAGGCTACACTTGCATCACATCCAACTGCTCTCCATTCTTTGGCTGTTATATAGTTCAATCGTAGTGGAGGATCAAGAAAGGATAAATATTTGAAAGCAGGAGTAGTTCTATATGCAAAAGCAGCACCTCTTGGCCAGGTAGATGTGATGCCAGAACTTGGCCATTGCTTGTAGGATGGCTATGGAGTGAAAAAGAAAGTTGCAGAGGGAAGGAAGTACCTTCTAGAAGCTAATGCAAGAGAGGTTGAGGTTGTTAGAGGACCACCTATGCAAGTTTCTGTTGATGCCAAGTGATAGTCTTGCATAATATGAAATGGAGCTTATGCCATGTAGAACTGTAAAGTCAGTCTCTACCAAATAAGTTGGGGTGTTCTCTGTTGCAGGGCCATGCTTCTGTTAGTGGCCAATACTTTGTTCAAAGGCTCATTGAAAGAGAACTGCTCATCCCTTAGTGATTTTGGCCGCAAAACACTACTCACTGAAATTAGTTTCGATCCCAGAAATTACATGATTTTCTTACCAAAGGAAAAGTGAGGTGAGTTATCTGATGAAGTCTTATCTTGTACAAGGTGATCATCAGCCGCAGGTATTTCAAAGAGAGCAACCAAGATCTCGTCTTGGAAAACAAGTAGCTTCGGTGTTATTCCTGCTTCATTCTTGTCTACCTCATGCTCAAGATAGGTTTGCACTGTAGACAATTTCATGTATGGTCACAAATGGTTGTATAAAACCTTGATAGTCTTTCAAGATTCATCCATTCAACAATGCCTGTAATCCATTGGAATCTAAATCCAATAGCCCGAGTTCACATCTAGCTAGAACCTCCATATGCGTAGGTATTAACACATGCAACATATGGGAGCTACAGAGGGAGCATATGGTGATGTTATACGTATGGAATTCGCAAGAACAATGTACGAGAGCCACAGCGTTGAGGGAAACAAGGGATATTTGAGGGGCCAAGACATATAGTGCACAAAGGGAGGCCGACTATGCAACAAAGGGCCTAAGCCAAGTTATATGTTGGATTGATTGCTGATAATGTCAGACAGAGAGGTCGTAAGTGGTGATAATTTATAGGAATAAGTGGGGGCTTGAATGTGTAGGAAACGAGCATCAATGCAATACACAGACACAATCATACTCTTAAAATAGCCTTAACTCCATCATATACACTCTTAAAATTTATCAACAAACTTCTCAGGCTCTTATAACAGACTTACTACATGCCAAACACCATTGAAATTGAACCATTCAACACAAAACCTTGCTCCAATCCACATCGATTCATTCTTCTATGCATCAGGTAGAAAAGTAATGCCATAATGCAGCAATGCAACCCTTTCAACAATAGGAATATGACATGCAGTCTCGACTAATTCATTCAACAACAATGCACAAAATTTTGCAGTAATATGACAGAGGTGTCAGTCTACAGAAATGAAAAACAAAGGCAAGAAGGAGTTACCAGGGTGGGAAGGAAGCCAAAAATGGGCTCACTCTAATACCATGTTAAACACATACATGGCAGACACAAAGTATGAATGATAAGAATGCAAGTACATCTATTATTGACAATGATATACATTTATAGTACATTAATATGACCCTTGGTTTCGTATTCCAAGGTCTCTTAGAATTCCTTAGACTATTCAGCTTCCACACCAACCCTTAGAGGATTAGCTGTCCAACATTCACCATCATATTTTATCTCCATCTCTATATCTATCTATTCAAACCTTATCCCCATCAGTCTTCCACATTCCTACCAGCCTCCTATATTCTTCTTGTGTGTATTACACCATCTAGTAAGGGTAGCTTTCAGGGCTATATCTAAGGCTAACAACCTTTTATTTTCTGGAAATTTTTCTTCATAATCATTGAGAATTCTTTTTCATCACCTAAGACATCATAAGAAGACAGGTTACATACCTCAGATATCATACAACGAACTGATTTGGTAATTCTTCAATAGTGTATTGTGGATACTTCATTGATCCAAATCTTGGGAGGAGACCTCCAAGATCTAAAAAATTGAAATTCCAAAAGAAAGTAGGAGAACACATAATAAGAAAACCACAAAGAAACTTTTTTTTATTAATATAGATAATAATTGTAAAGACTACATTATGGTGGACACTCCATCCTTTTACAAAATGTGATTTGTTACTTATAGCCCTTTTTTGTTATAATACCATAAGTAAATTCCATGGGTAGGTAAATACCATGGGTGAATGAATACCATCAGTTAATGTCACATACAATACCATGGGAAAATTCCATGGGTCATTGAATACCATGGGTGGATGCCACTTACAATACCATTGGTAAATTTCATGGGTGGATGATTACCATGGGTAATTCCATGGGTGGATGAATACCATGGGTACATACCATTTTCCATTCAGATCATTCCTCCCTCCTTAAGAAGCAAAGGTCCCCATCACGTGAATTTCCTTCATGAGAAGCCTTTGTTGAATATGAAGAGTCACTAAAGAGAAGGGTTTTGTGTGGTTAACCCATAACCGTGATCAACAAAGTTCCAAGGATAAAGATACCCTATAATGCATGTGACCAACTATGATATTGAAAGTGTGTGGCCTAACAAATGGACTTCGATAAAGTGTGGACTTGTGGATGAACAATAACCATGAAAAACAAAGATATGAGGATAGAGATACTCTGTAATGCTTGTGACCAACTTTGATACTAACTATGTGTGGCCTAGCAAATGGATTTCGATGACAAGGATTTTCTGCGGTTGACCCATAACTATGATGCTAATTTTTAATGAAGGAGAAAGTGCATACATAGCCTGGGGTGGGAGGGAATTTCTTTAAAGAAGCCAATTCAAATGCTACTACACTAAAACTGATGAATGTGAAGCAAGTGCCTACTAAAGTGAGGTGGGAGGGTATGTCTCCAAAGGGAACTCGCTCTAAATGTTACTCTAGATTTAAATGGACATAACTTTGTCAATATAACTCAAAATATTTACTATAACCTATTTCTGGAAACAAAATAACCATTTTTCATCTTCTCATGTATTTGAAATCCCTATCTAGACAATCTGGAAACTCATATTTTCACTGCAGTTGTTCTGATGTCACAAACGTTTTGAAAAATAGTTGATTTTAAATCAGTGATATCTCTCTCCTCTAAACTTTGTTTCGACCAATTGTTTTTTTGAAATTGGGTGATTTTTAGATAGGAGATTAGATCTAAAATCACTTTTTCTGAAATTCTCCACAAAATGACAAAAGATGATAGGAGAGTTGTTGTCCACGAATAGTCATTCGAAAAATGTCTGCAACATTGCTGATTTTAAATTAGCGATATCGCCCTCATCAAGACTCTGATTCGACTGATTTGTTTTTTTAATTTGGGTATTTTTCCGCAAGGAATCCAGATCTGTTATTTATTTTATTATATTTTGTACCAAAATTTTAGATCTAATATGAAAACTTGATGCCCAAAAATAATTTTGTAAAAAAAATGGAAAAAGAAAAAGTCTTCCCGCTTTGCCCAAGAAAGTACTTTGTGGAAGTCATAGCATGTGCCTAAAGTTTTTTTCATATTGCTACAAAAACCTAAAATAGAAATATGCATCAAAACCTCATTCCCATGGAATCATAACCTAACTCTAATACCATTGATCCAGATCTTTGGTGGAGGCCTCTATAATGTACAAAATTTAAATGCCAAAGGAAAAGAGGAGAACACACAATAAAAAAACCACAAAGTTTTTTTTTTTTTTTTTTTTTTAATTAAAACATATACTAACTTTAAAGACTACATTGTGGTGGACAATCTGTCTTTTTACAAAATGCGACTTGTTACTTATAGCCTTTTTTTGTTACAATACCACAGTTAAATTCCATCGATGGGTAAATACCATGGGCGAATGAATACCATCAGTTGATGCCACATACAATACCATGGGAAAATTCCATCGGTGAATAAATACCATGGGTGGATGCCATTTACAATAACATGGGTAAATTTCATGGGTGGATGAGTACCATGGGTAGATGCCATTTTCCTTTCGGATCATTCATGTAGATTTTTCTGTCAGTTCTCCAACTCTTCTTCTAAGTCTGAGGTACAAGAACTATCACGCTTCCAACTCAACTTTCCTTCTATAGTAGGGTTAACACAATTGTTTTCCTTCATTGTCATCTGATAGATATTGTCTATGTCAGTTGTGCAATATTCTTCTTTGACTGGTTCTGTAGACATTACTCCTTCTGATGGATCCAAGGGAACAATTACTCTCATACTTTTTCCTTCAAATATCATTTGCCTATTCTTCAGATTAATTATGGGCATATTTTTAAATTCCCAGTCAATTCCAAGCAATGCAGGATAAGGTTTACGATCATCGACGATCTCTATTACTTCAAAATCAGCAATAGTGTGAACTCCTTCAATACCCACTATGACACCTGGTAGCCTTCCCAAAGGGAAGATCTTTTGCTGATTTTCCATCCTTAATTGAATAGGTGACCACTATAGCTTTGGCTTACTCATTAATTCCTATGTCTTTTTCTTCAAGGCATTAGCATCCGATCCCAAATCCAAAATAAATTGATCCATCTCATATTCTCCCATCTGCGCACTAAGCCTTTTTTCTTTTCTAGTTCTCTCCTGTCAATGCAAATTATTGACTGTGCACATCTCACTTCACGACATTTCTTTGGATGCACAATAATTTATCAACTCCTAAAGCCCTTCTACAATATTTTGATCTCTTAAAAATTTCATGCAAGTCTGCGGAAAATATTTTAAAATATCTACTTGATTTGTTGAATCCTGGTCTTGTGTCGGGCTCGATCCTGTGTCGAAGCTGATGACACATCGCAATTACTTTGCTGATCAGACTTTGGTTGTGCATTAGAGGCCGAAGCTCCAACATCCATAAAACTTCACTTTGCTTCCATAAATACTTCTTTTTCTTTCTGAATATAAAAACAAGATCTTTCTTAGCAGTCTTTCTGACCCATGGACTTTTAGGTTCTTTCTTTTCATTCGCATTATCACTACCGGTCACAACTCCACTTCTAGTGACAATACTAATTCAAGGTATGTTAGCCCTCCTTTCAGCAATCATGATTTTAATATTTTGTGACAACTGATGATTCCTTTTTTCTTGCATATTCCCTATAATTACAGGACATTCTTTAATTATGTTGTACCTCTAAGATAATAGTAGGTCAACTACTAATGCCAAAGAATCTAAAAAAATTGTTTTGGGGTTTTTTCTTTTAGTTTTGGAAGACTAATGAATGAAGACAAATTTAGAATTGAAATACTTAATCCTTTGGATAATATTAATATCTCAGCAAAGGGCTGCTATAAAACTTCACACGATGATATAGATCAAATAGTGGTGAGAAGAAGACAGAAAATAATATGATTATCACAGTTTCCAGATTGTAAAACATAACAATAATAAGTATGAAAACCTTCTAAACTACGTTCAAAGATTCAAAGCAGTATACTTAGGCCTACAAAAGATACTGATGATTTATTGATTAGAGGGGATTAGCTAAATAGACAGTTCATTAATCCATTCTCCTAATAGATGATCACTTCATGAGTTTATAGGAATAAATTGATACACAATTATTCCTACCTAGATATCTCTATAAGTCATAAGCATATGAAGAAAAACATAATGATTGATAACTAGATAAACTTACAGGATAACACAATTGTGTAAAACCAAATTTAGAATCCTCTACTTTGTATTAAGGTTCCAGAACAACTAAGTACATCAAGTGTTTAGAAAAGCTTCCTTCAAAGGTGCAACTGGTTTCAAAGTGAAATGAACAGTCACGACTTAACAAGCAATGAACAATGAACCTTGAACGAATAATAACTCGAGAAGAGATTTATTTATACAATAATGAAACTAAGAAAATATCCTAAAACTAATTAAGATTTATTCTAGGAAAGGAAAGACCTTCATGCAAGAAGATAGGGGCAGCTATTAAACTTCTTCTTATTGTCCCTTTTATTTAGGTTGTGTTGGCTTTGTTGTTTGATATCTTTCCCTTTAAGCTGCTTGATTGTTTGTATCCTTTACGCTGGTTGATTCCTTCATTTGATCTTTCATCTGTTACTCTTTAAACTCTGTTAATATCCTTTGACCCTGCTAAGTAGCCTTTACTGTGCATTTCAGGTTTTTACTGTATTTTTCAACAGTAAATCGTTTTAGATTTTATGTTACAGGGTAAAGTGATTTGATATGATCTTCGCATTTGTCTTCTAACTGTATGCAAGCTTTTTTCTTTGTAAGCCTGGAACGAGAGTTTTCACCTGCAAAACACGGAAATTGTTAAGGAAAACATAGGTGACAGAGAAGGTTGTCAATAGCTTTATTGAGCTCAAAAGGGTATTCGAAAGAGTCTAGAGTGTATCAGAAGGTAAAACAATGGTTTTATTTGTCACAGAGGTTTATGGAGGTTTCACTGTGTAAATGGACGAAACAAAGCAAAATGGTGATTTTTGCGTTTAAACGGAAAAACAATTTACTTTTAGAATTATGGTGCAAGCTGAAAATTGGCCATTTTGTCATTATGCAGGAGGTGTTTTTGGTTTTCATCGCATCGCTTATGAGGCGCAGGTAGTTTTGGGCGGGGTGGCCCAATATAGTCTAAACCCTGACACGTAGCAAGGGGAGGTCGATGGAATACTACTTTTTCAGGTGGGTAATGCTCAGACAGAGAGCCAACCTAAAATCGCTATGGGTCATTTGATTTGAATGCATTTTATCAGACAGTGATGGAGCGAAAGAGCGGTAGAGGGGCCCAACGATTAATCATGGCGATATGGGCTTTATTATGGGTTAAAAACTAAGATTAGTGGGGTTTTATGGTTAAGTAGAGGTTTAGGTTGGTTCTTCATTTAAATCATAAAAACATTTTAGCAAAGAAATCCTTTGCAAAAACAAGGTATGGCGGACTTGAAATAGTATGAATTCGGGCGGATAAATGACGTCGAGTCCGGGTTCATCGCATATCACAATTTCTGTTTAGCAAAAGAAAGGCCCATCACAAAGGAATGTGATAGGGGCTGGATGTGATATGGAAAATAAATTATGGATAATACTAGGATCGGTTTTGAGTTCCCATCTCATATTGGAGATTGCAATGCTAGAGGGTATATGTTTTAGCTAGGACTTGCGATGATGGTCGGATGCGAAATGGGTAATGAATTATGAAATATATTACATCAAGTCCGGGTCTATCGTGCATTTCATATTGCAATGCAGAGGAGAGTGCATGATCATTGAAAAGTTTGCGATCCGTCAATTTTGCAATATGTTATGGAAAACATATTTTTATAATAAAACTTATGGTTTCAAGATACTTAGTAAAGGGAGTTAATAATGTACGGGAAAGGGAAATTTTAGGGGTTTAATACTATAGGTTAGCATTAATATGAAACATGAGTGGAAAAGGGAAATACACTAACTATAATGCTTTCTCATGAGTTATTTTGTTTTCACATATATACATCAATGCTTAGGCTAAACATCCTTTTGTGGTTTTTTTGGGTAAAAGGGGATTTAACATAGGGTTTTCACTTTTCCTAGGAAAAAATGATTTTAACCTTAGGAAAAGGGGTTTTTTTTTATGGAAAATTAATGAATATGAACTGTATGAAGGTGGAAGGGGGAAATTAGTAAATATAGGGATGAATGGGGATGAGGGAAGGCAATTAATTGATCTTGTAGACCTTCATTTGCTTTGTGTAATTTCCTCATGGACATAGAAACATATGGTAAACATGATAAATGTACATTTTTTCCAATCAATTATCACACTGCTGCAATCTTTCTTCTACTTACACTTTGGTTATCCTATCATTTTTTCTTCACTTAATGGGTGCATTTAAGCTAGCAAACCCTTTTTCTTTTTGTTTTTTTTTGTTTTTTTTAAGTAAACTATCTAATTCTAACCTTATAACATCCAAGGGATCAAATTAAATTGATGAGCACTTTATTATTCTCTACCTAACTATTGATCTGTGAAGATTAAACAGTTTGGCCAGATATTTATTCTCTAATTATAACATCAAATTTAAAGAATGAAGCAGTCAAGATTAAACTATTTGACTGAGATGGGTTGTGGCATTTATGACAAGCTGCACACAACCATTATTTTACGGAAAAAATAGTAGTGTCATTTAGACTTTCTCATTTTCAGAGTTTATTTGTTTTCTTTTCTTTCTAACCTAACATTTTCTTTTTGTCTTGATTTTTTTTAGGGCATCTAACCTAACATTTTCTTTGATATGGACGTCGTCATCAAGATATTTTCAAAAACATTTTATTCAATATTGTTATGTCCATATCCTAACTTAACATTTTTTCAACATATTTTTTTTATTTTTCTGACTAATTTATTCTATCTTATCAAAACCAAAAAATGCTACAACATTGGCTCCATCTGAGGACTTCTTTCTCTTGTAGAATGCATAGAACCTGCAGATCCATGTTCCTTCTCCTCGGGCTATGGTGTCCTTGTTGTAAAAAAATCACACTGACATATTGAAAAGTAAAAGAAAACCGGAGTATTTACAATGAAAACTATTTCAACTTCTTAGTACTGAATGTAATGTTTGAGAAACCTTCCATTTACAAGATAAGTGGAATATACCCATCAAGATTCTGCACTACAAAAGTGTTTTTACCCTTCAATTAAGCAATTGTTAAAGGTCCAAACCATAGATTGTCAGATTTTCCATGCTTTCCTTTCTCTTCTCTCCTGGCATCCCATTTTAGAACTAGATCACCTTCCTTAAAGTCCCTTTCCTTGGCTCTTCTGTCAAATAGGGCCTTCATCTTATTTTGATATTTATTCAATTTGTGTTGAACTTCATCTCTGTTTTCATTAATCTCAATAATCTAATTTATTCTTCTTGAAGAATCATCAGGTTCATCTATTGAATCCTGCAGGAATTTTAAAACAGGGAAGGCCAAATTGGTAGGGAAGATTGCATATTTTCCATAGACTAATTGAAATGGAGATTTTCCAGTTGATCTCTTTGGAGTAATTTTTTTTGCCCATAATGCATAAATCAAATGTGAATCCCAACTCTTTTTATGATTAGTTAGAGTCTTTTTTATAACCTTTACCAGACTTTTGTTTGATGACTCTCCAAGGCCATTACCTTGAGGGTAGTATGGAGTTGAATGATGTAACAAAATCTAATATTTATGGAAAAATTCAATCACTTTAACACTAGAAAACGCTGTTGCATTATCAATGACAATTTGAGTTGGGAAACCAAATCTAGATAAGATATTCTCCTCAATAAACTTAATTACTACTGAATCAATAACATTTCTGACTAGAATTGCTTCCAGCCATTTAGTAAAGTAGTCTGTTGTAGTGAGGATCCATCTATGCTAATTACTTGAAGTGGGGAGAATCTCTCCAACAAAATCTAATCCCCATTGAGAAAAAGGTGTTGAAACTATTGATGGAACGAGTGAAAGAGCCGCTAATTTTTGTTTACCAGCAAACATTTGACAAGGAACACAACCTCTAACCTTTTCCCATACTTGTAACAACAATGTGGGCCAATAAAATCCTCCCCTCAGAATCTTGTATGTTGTTGCTCTCCAAGCATAATGTCCCCCACAAAATCCTGTATGAAACTGATCAATGATTCCTTCAGTTTCTGATTCTATTAAACATAATAATAAAATATTCAGTGGATCTTTCTAGTGTAAATTTGCATTTATAATGTAGTACTTGATTGATTTTAACTTAAGGGTTTTACACTAGGTTTTGGAGAATGATGTTGGACACTCAAAATGGATCAAGAAATTTACAATATCTTGATACCAGTTAGACAACAAGAATTTTTCATCAATGTGTATAGGACTGATCTGCTCAGAAGATAGAGGTTCTTGTGGGTTCTTTTCTTTAGAACGAAGGGAAGGTTCTTGTGGATTCTCCCCTTGTGCAAGGATAGAAGGTTCTTGTGTATTCTTCCCTTGTGCAAGGAAAGAAGGTTCTTGTGTATTCTTCCTTTGTATTTCTAAAACAAAATTGATTCTGAGTACTTTGTAGTTGGATTTAGTTAGAATCTTGGCTAGTCCTTCACCTTTTACTAACTTGGTAGTCTTGATAGTTAGATCAAACTCCAGAATTTGAGTGATCCATCTACCTCTTTTCCCATTAGTGTTTAGTTGGGTTAGGACAATTTTCATAGCACTATTAGGGATATAAGCAGTAATAGGTCAATGTAAGACACACATCTTGAATGATTTATGGCTTGAATGAGGGCATAGGATTGCTTCTCAAAGATGTCATACTTAAGCTCAACATCTCTCATAACCTTGCTGAAAAAGGCTATGGGATGGTCATGGGAATTTTCATTTTTCTATAATAGAATGGCAGTAAGGGTTGTTTCAGAGGCAAAAGAGAAAATACTAAATGGCTTAGTATAATCAGGGCTAGCTAAGGTGTGAGCTTCAGAGGTAACCCTTTTTATTTGTTCAAATGCATGCCTAGAAGAGGCAGTCCATTTGACTTCATGGTCCCACTTGTTGTTTTCTTTCCACAGAGGGCCACAACAGAGCTTAGTCATTTTTCCAGCCCTGAAACACCCATTGTTTCTCTACACCAAGAGAACTTCTCAGAGCTAACGGATTTTGTCAATGCATCTGCAGTATTCTTCACAGTGTCCACCTTTACCAGCAACACCTTTTTTTCTTCTATCATATCCCTCACAAAGTGATACTGAACATCAATGTGCTTTTTCTTTGAATGATAAGCAGGGTTCTTTGCCAAGAAAATTGCACTTTGGCTGTCACAGTCTATCCTTATAGCTCCCTGTACTAACCCCATACTTGAACACCATCTCTGCAACCAAACTGCTTCCTTGCTTGCATGAGTGGCTGCCATGTATTCTGCCTCTGTAGTTGATAGTGCCACTACAGATTGTTTCTTACTCATCCAACTGACTGCACCTCCAAATAGGTTAAACACATACCCACTTGTAGATTTCTCTGATCCAGATCTCCAGCCCAGTCCACACAACAAAGCCACGAATATACAACACTCTGTCCAATCCTGGTCTTCCTCGGTAGCACAAACCATAATCACTAGTGCCACGCAAATACCTGAAAACCCACTTCACTGCTGTCCAGTGCTCCTTCCCTGGTTTTGACATAAACCTGCTCAATACTCCCACTGCATGTGCGATGTCTGGTCTAGTACAGACCATGGCGTACATCAAGCTACCGACTGCACTTGCATATGGAACACGGGACATGTCCTCTTCCTCTTCTTGTGTCTTGGGACACTGTTCAGCAGATAACCTCACAACTACAGGAATAGGAACCTTCACCGGTTTACTATCCTGCATATTAAACCTCTACAATATTGTCTCGACATACACTTCCTCTGGTTTAACCAGAGCTTCCTTTTTGCCTGATCTCTTTTAATTTCCATGCCCAAAATATAGTTTGCAGCACTGAGATCATTCATGTCGAATTTGGAGGACAATTGGGTCTTCAAATCCTGGATAATTTCTTTGTCATTTCCAACCAACAACATATCATCAACATACAAGACCAGATAATAACACGGTCACCAATTAATTTAAAATACACACAATGATCTGCTTTGCTTCTGGTGAAGCCAAGTCCCCGTATAAATGTATCAAATTTCTGATACCACATCCTTGGTGACTGTTTTAACCCATACAGAGACTTCTTTAACTTGCATACTAGTTCTTTCTTACCCTTCACAACACAAAGCCTTCAGGTTGCTTCATGTAGATTTCCTCTTCTAGATCCCCATGAAGAAATGTTTCCTTCACATCCATTTATTCTACTTCAAAATCAAAAGTAGCAGCAATAGATAAAAGTAACCAAATAGAAGTTACCTTGGCAACAGGAGAAAAAATATCACCAAAATCAATTCCCGGTACTTGGGAATAACCTTTTTCTACCAACCGAGCTTTGTATTTCTCCACCTTCCCTTCTACATTTGTCTTCTTCTTGAACACCCATTCACTGCCAATGGGTTTCTTTCCAGCCGATAACTCCACCAGATCCCAAGCCTCATTTTCGTACAAAGATGCCATTTCATCAACCATGGCCTCTTTCCAGAGTTTTCCATCCTCTAAATCCATTGCTTCCTTCACAGTTCTGGGATCATCATCAGTAACAGAGAAAGCAAAATTTGAATAGAAAGCAGATGGACTATACCTTTCTAGCTGCCTTCTTTCTCGAGCTGATCTTCTCATAGTTGGAGTTTGTGGCTCTTCATCTTCTGATTCCTCCTCTGCTATAGAGTCTGATTCTTCCTCCTTTAGTTCAAACTCTATCTTCATAGGTTCCTTTGGTTGGACTTCATATTTGATAACATCTTTCACCTCTATAAACACCACATCTCCACTGTACACAACCTTCCGTGTGACTGGTTCCAAAGCTTATAACCCTTTAAACCATCCTTATACCCAATAAAGATGCACTTTTCAGATTTACTATCCAACTTGGTTCGTTTCTCCTTTGGAACATGTACATATGCATCACATCCAAATACCCTCAGATGTGAAAGAGAGGGTGTCTTACCAGTCCATACTTCTTGTGGAGTCTTATCCTCCAACACTGATGAAGGTGACCTGTTGACCAAGTAACATGCAGTATCCACTGCCTCTGCCCAGAATTCTTGTCCTAACCCAGCACCACTGAGCATGCTTCTTGCCCTTTCCATCAACATTTTGTTCGTTATTTCTATGACTCCATTTTGCTGAGGTGTATATGGAGTAGTCTTCTGCCGTGCTATACCACACTTCTTACAGATTCTTCAAATTCTTTGCTGCAGAATTCTCCACCATTATCTGTCCTCAACACCTTTATCTTCTTCTGTGTCTCATTTTCCACCAGAACCTTAAATTCTTTAAACCTATCAAAGACTTCAGATTTCGTCTTAAGGAAATATATCCATGTATTCCTTGAGAGGTCATCTATAAATGATACATATTACATAGACTTACCCAGTGATGGAACCTTCACAGGTCCAAACACATCACTGTGCACAAGCTCTAGCATATGTTTCGTCCTCTTACCACCAGAGGGGAAACTCACCCGGTTCTGCTTCCCATATACACAATTTTCACAGAAACCAAAATCCAGAGAGCTATTACTCATACCTTCTACCATACTTTTACCATGAAGTATTCGAAGGCTCTTCTCTCCAATATGTCCAAGCCTTTGATGCCACAACATGGTCTTCTCTCCAGAGACCACTAGATTTTCTACTCCACTTTCAGGAACCACAGAACTATTGCACCCGTCAATAACAATGCTACCTTGCAGCTTGTACAGAGTTCCAATCTGAACTCCCCGCATCAATACCAGTGCTCCTCGAACCATCTTGCAGGTATCCTTCTCGAACACTGTCTTTACACCTGCATCATCCAACTTGCTTACAGAAATCAAATTTCTGGCCAATGCAGGAATATGTAGAACACCTAGAAGGGTTCTAACCCTTCCACCTTGCAACTTCAACTTTACTTTTCCGCGACCAATGATTCTAGCCTTCATATCATCCCCCAACAAGACATCACCACCATCATATTTCTCATACTCGCAGAACCACTCTCTATGGGGAGTGAAGTGAAAGGATGCACCTGAGTCAATCAGCCATGCCTCATGATCTACATGTGTACTTGAAGAAGCCAAGTACACATCCCCACCTTCATCTGAGGTGGTTTTCGCCTTTGCATAAGGAGCATCATCAGATCCCTTTCCTTTATCAAGAGCTTTAGACTTACAATCCCTTCTGAAGTGCCCTTCCTTACCGCATTTCCAACACACCACCTTTAGAGGTTTTCCTGGAGACTTAGATCTCCCTCTATATTTAGATCTCCCACTCGATGACTTATTTTAGTTTCTGTTCTGGGACCATCCTCGTACAAACAAGGCATCACCATTCTGGTTGTCCATATTTTTCCGTATCATTTCCTCCGTCAGCAAGGCTGAGACTATTTCATCAAACTACAAAGCAGTTGCAATGCTACCTATTGCAATAACTAGACTATCCCACGAATCTGGTAGAGAACACAACAAACTGATGCACTTATCTTCATCTAAAATTTTAATATCAACAGATGATAACTGACTTACCAAAGTATTAAACAAATTCAGATGCTTTGTCACTGTGTCTCCATCTTTCATCGTCAGGCTATACAGCTTTTTCCGCAGGAATAGTTTATTCACCAGAGACTTAGATTGGTACAAAGTCCCTAACTTGTCCCACAGAGCCTTCATCGTAGCTTCCCCTGATACATTCAAAAATACTGAATCTGAGACACACAATCGTATTGTGCTCTTTTCCTTCTAATCCAACTTCTTCCATTCTTCATTGGTCACTCTGGTTGGTTTAGTACTGGGATCTACCGCAATCCACTGATCTTTATCCACCAATAGATCCTCCATCTTGAGTTTCCACAACTTAAAACTATGACCATTGAACTTCTCAATCTCTATCTTTTCACTGTTCGCCATCTTCTTTCACCACCAGAATCGATCTCGTAGATCTCCCACTGAACAGAGTCTACCACAGGCCCGAGCGAAACCCCTCAGCAACAAAGGCGTCCCCTTGAAGCCAAAACAGCTCTGATACCACATGTAGGTTTTAACCCCACACAAAAATTACCTACATACGAATTCCAAATCATAGAAAAATAAAAAATGCGAGAGCATAACACATAAAAACACATATGCACAGAGATTTTCCCCTGGATCCCAAACCCGGGACTACCAGCTTGATTTTTCATTATATTCCTTTCAATGTTACAATACATATTTATACATGCCGAAGCATCCAATACGATGGACCAAAAACCATCGCGTCCAAAACCATGGACCGAAAACCATTGTTTCCAAAAAACATGTGTGAAAATCATGCACAAAACCATAGGTGGGTCCACCCAACCTAACATAGGGTCCAAAACCAAAATTTTATGGGGCGCGTCCCTGGACCCCATAAAGTGGGGTTACGGGTACCCCTCAAACCCCCTGTTAACTATGTGGAAAGAATATAACACAACCCAACAAAATTTAGGTTTAAAAATCTAAAGTATCATTTCCGTCTGCACTTTCATTTATTTCAGTTCTATCTTCATCAATTTGTAGAAATGAGAAATCATCTATTACCTGCATAAATGATTTTAAATGTTCATCATCTTTGAATATTTGCCAATGTTTCAGATTATCTGGGATAGATGGACTATATTTGACTTGTATCTGATAGAGGACATCAATATGATCAGTAATTTTAAAATAGCTAGCTAAGGCATCTACATGAATATTTTGATCTCTGGGACTATGAGTCAAATTAAAAGCATCAAAGAATTTTTCAACTTAATCCCATACTTCTTTTCGGTAGGACCTAAGTCTAGGGTGCTTCGTCTGGCAAACATTTCTTACTTTCTTAACAATAAGTTTTGAATCAGTAAAAACTCTTTTTGAACTTTTAAGCTTTTGGATAATTGCAATCCTAAAAGGAAAGCTTCATATTTAGCTACATTATTTGTAACTTTGAAGTCTAATTTACATGATTGGGTTATATTTTCGTTTTCAGGTGAGATTAAAACTACTCCAGCTCCTACCCCATCTTTCATGCAAGAGTGATTAAAGAACAATTTCCAAATATCAGTTTGGTTTGGTTCAGGACTTTCAAATACTTCTTCAATTTTGACTTGAGCTTTATGTTGGTTTGAAGTCAGTTGAAAACAATCAAAGTCTTGATCTATTGCATAGATTGGATGGTTCCTTGGCTGGTCAATCTTACAAACAATATGTACAAATCTTACCTCTCTATATAATCTTAATTGTTGTTCTCCATAAATAGGAATAGTAGAATATGACATATCCATCTATAGAGTTTCCCCTAATTTGGCACAACAAGACCTAGAAAGGAGCATTCCAAACTTGGGAGGGATATCTACGACAAAAATATCAAGTACTACACTTTTCACTGGAATTTGGCCAAGGTTAACCATTAGATCGTTGATCAATCCCAAACAGGGCACCCTTTTAGAATCAAAGGTGTACAGGTAATGGTAGGATCTAGTTATGTCGAGTTTCAAATGGTCCATGATAGATTTTGGCATAAGGTTGTGTGATGATCCTAAATAAAGCATACAATTATACAACATGGAATCATTTGTTTTAGGAGTTACAAAGAAAGGAGGCACTATCTCATCTATCATGTCTGAACTAGGGCCAAAAACTACTACTAGTTTTTCATCTTGCAGACTTATGAAATCACCTTTTGATTTGATAATGAGATCTTAAACAATTATTAAGGTATTACAGACTCATGTGCATCGATTTTCCTATATTACTTTGTGCAATGGATCGATAATATTGTGAAATAAATAGACAATGAAGTAGTAAAAGAAACATAATAGACAACACACATAAACACAACAAGTTTAATAAGGAGTTCACTCAACACTCCTAGGCTACATCTCTTGTTCCAACCTTCAGCAGTGACCTCTCTATTATGTCTTCAAAACATAGTTTTACAACAGTGAGCTCAATTTGAGCCTCACACAACAGATACAAAACAATAAGGCTTTACTTGGATCCCCCAAGTCTCTTTTAAATACACAGACTCTCCTCACTGACTCTCTGTCTCTGTTGCTCTGTCTCAACACTGACCATCTATTTTTTGTCAATCTGTGGCTTTAAAGCCAATCTGCGTTGTCTATTCATTTCCTCTTCTCAGGCTGTCTAGCTTCCCGACCTCTTTCCACTTAGATCCCCTTCTCAGTGTTAGCAATCATTGCTAAATGATTTCAGGGATGGTGGCCACCTATACTGTAACGGAATGGGTTATTGGGCCTTTGAAATCCTTCAAAATCCCCAAAAACGGTCGTTTTCTGTTTATATAGAGAAACGCTACAAAAAATGGAAAAATCCACCGAAACATTGTTCATCGGATTTGAAATATTCATAACTACGCACTAATTTTCTATCGGGTCCACATTTAGGCCGCTTATCACATCTCCACCGTTGATCGGGGAGATCTAGATTCAATGGCTATGGTTCGTTTCGGGTGGCTCTTTCAAATGGAGGTTAATTTCTCGATGAGAGTGGTTTTCTCTCTCCTTAGCCTAGACACGTGGCAGCCATTGTATGGGATCGAGAAAAGCCCAGCCCAAACCATTTACCGCCTTTGGCTCTCTCGAAATCCTGCCTGTTTTGTGATTTCCCTTTATATTGGAAAATACATTAAAATATCAAAATCTCGCTTTATCATGTTTGAAATATTATTCAACAACATTAATAAACCCTTTCGGGTCTGTAATATCGCATCGGGCGTATTTCCTTTGTAATCCATTCATTTGGCGGAAATGTGAAATACAAAGGAAATTGACGTTTTGCGGACTTCAAATTATATCAAATATTGCCTATGTTTCCATCAGGTCCGGCCATCTCATTGCATATATGTAATGGCCCTGTCACTTGTATTTGTCGATTGTGATATCACAATTCAACTTGGGCTATTTATCTGCGCACTTGATCGACGGTCCTTGTTGATATGCGCTAATCGTGATCGAAACTATTATATGGTTGTCCTCGATATCCTCTGCCTGTCACCGCGATTGTGATGTGTTGATCGGATCTAGACCGTTGATCGGCCAGATCCAACGGCTCCTGTGTGTCATTGTTGATAACTTGTTTTTCCACTGTTTCCTATTGTTTTTCACTGCCGATAGTGTTTTCTGCCCTATTTAAGGGTTTTCCTTCATGCGATAGTTTTGATCTTTCAAACGATTTCGAAGACTCAGAGGGTATTTGCATCCATTTTGGATCACCTTCAGCATCAACCAAGGTATTTTGTATCCATTTTGTGACTTGGATTTTGTAACCAGGGTTTTCAGAAAGCTCTGACAATGGAATTGGGATCTTAACCCTCTCTAATTATTTTTCAACATTAAATGTAGTCAAAATGTTTTTACCAATTTGGGTAGTATCAATTGACTCATCTAAGGGCTAAATAAGAGTTGTTTGAGCTTCAACAATTTTGGTACGTGGTTCAATCATTGGAGTTTCCTTTGGAGGTCTCCCAAGACCAAGCCTAGGCCTAAGATCATAAATCTTGTTCAACTCTACAATTAAAAATTCAGAGAAAGTGTGATATTCAGAGACCTGTGAAGCTTCCTGACCTTCTTGAACCTGATTTTGTTGTGAGAGAGGAATGATGACTGTTTGATTGGAAGAAGAATCCATATTATTAATATCTTGAGTAATTTTCATAGTATTATCATCAGGTTGTTGGTCTTTTATCAATAGAGGAGTAGGAACCTGTTAATCATTGCTAGGTCTTTGAAGAATTTGTAGTGGTGGATTTATTTTATACTAACCTTGATTTATCATCAGGTTGTTGGTCATTTATCAATAGAGGAGTAGGAACCTGTTAATCATTGCTAGGTCTTTGAAGAATTTGTAGTGGTGGATTTATTTTATACTAACCTTGATTTTGGCTTTTGGGTCTATTAATTGTTTGTTGTATTGTCCTCGGTTTGGTCTCAATCTTTGAAATAATATTTGATAGGTTTCTAAGAAGAGATGTTACTTCATCTATTTTTGAATCTTTTGATTTAGTCTTAGAGGAACTAGAGACTTCTTGAATAGATTTGAGATTTCTTTGGGCCTTTCCTTCCTTAAGTTTTAAAGAAGTTGAGGCTGCCCTATTTTCTTCTACTTCTATAGTGTTTGTTTGCATATCTTCAAGAGTTCTTGAAGTTCTCTCTCGTAGCATAACAACAAAGTAATCATCAAAATGTTTAGAAAATCTAGACTTAGCTGCTAATACAGGGGGCTTACAATCAACAAACATTTTGTGATAGAGTTTATTGAATATTTTGATAAAATATGACACTGGTTCACCAAAGTTCCTTTTAAGCTCTTCAATTTCTGTGGGGAAGTAAAGAGGATCCTTTCTCACACCCCATTGATTTTTAAATATGGTTGTAAGCTCTTCCCAATTTCTAATTGAAGCTATTGGTAACTTCCTAAACCAAATCCTCACATTTCCTTCAAGCGACTGTATAAATAATCTCATATAAATGTTTTCTTGTTCAATATTCATGTTGTATGCAAAGTCTAGGAAAGCTTGAAGATGGTCCTCAACTGAGCGACCAGTTTCTCCATTGTACTTGAGAAAGTATTTTAAGTATCCAGCTGGGAATGCATCAAGGTTATTAGGTAAGACTAAGGTAGCATATCTAGCCTGTACAATAGGTCGGAAAGCCATGATAGCAGGTGGAGTATGAAGTGCTTGAGGCCTACGAGGTTGTCCAGGTGGAGTATGAGGTGTTTTTGTGGATGTAGAGGATGAAGAAGAAGTAGAGGAAGAAGATGGTGATTCAGGGGTTGATGAACTAGTTGGAGGTGAAGGAGGAGGAGATCTCCTAAAAGACTTCAAAGGAGTCTTAAGAACTAACTTTGGGACCTATAAAGGAATACCTTATTTTGATTCAAAGAGAGGATTGGAATATATAGAGAAGGTCTCCTCAGGTTTTTCAGAAGAAGAAGCTCCAGGTCAGTAAACAATGGAAGGAAATGGATAGGTGGTAGGGGATATGAAATTTGTGGGTTTATATTCTGGTAGATCAACACCCAAATTAGATTCAGTTTTAGGTGAAACTGGTGGTAGTGTGGGTATTGGATGAGATTCTAATGAATGAATAAGGTAGGCTGACTTAAAATCAACTCCTTTATTTAGAAGTTCAGCAACCCTAGGTGATAAATGGGAGTAATCAGGATCAGATGGGATATTACTATAGGGGTCAAATGATTCTAGTTCTTCACACTGTAGGACTGAAGAGGAATAAGAATATGGTTGGTGTCCCCTTTTAAAACTGGTTTTTCTCTTAAGCCTTTCAGGATCTGATAGAGGACTGACTATGTCAGCTTCTGAACGAGATCTGGTATGTTTAAAATATGCCAGCTTGGGAGTGTGGAGTTGCCTAGGTGAATGATTTTAACCTTTCTAAACCCTTTAATCACCTTAAAGGAAAAGAATGAATGAATATCGTTGTCCCAAGGGAAACTTAAAATAAATTCAAATCCCCAGAAATGGCGCCAATATGATGTTGTACCTCTGAGATAGTAGTAGGTTAGCTACCAATGCAAGAGCATCTAAAATAATTGTTTTTGGGTTTTTGGTTTTAGTTTTGGAAGACCAATGAATAAAGACAGATTTAGAATTGAAATACTTAATCCTTTGGATAAAATTAATAACTCAACAAAGGGCTGCTATAAAACTTCACACAGTGATACAGATCAAATAGTGGTGAGAAGAAGACATAAATTAATATGATCATCATAGTTTCCAGACTGTAAAACATAACAATCATAAGTATGAAAACCTTCTAAACCATGTTCCAAAGATTCAAGGTAGTATACTTTGGCTTAGAGATAATACTGATGATTTATTGATTAGAGGGGATTAGCTAAATAGATAGTTCATTAATCCATTCTCTTAATAGATGATCACTTCAGGAGTTTATAGGAATAAATTGAGACATAATTATTCCTACCTAGATATCTCTATAAGTCATAAGCATATGAAGAAAAACATAATGATTGACAACCGGAAAAACTTACAGGATAAGAGAGACTGTGTAAAACCAAATTTAGAATCCTCTGCTTTGTATTAAGGTTCCAGAAAGACTGAGTACATCAAGTGTTTAGAAAATCTTCCTTCAAAGGTGCAACTAGGTTCAAAGTAAAATGAACAGTCATGAGTTAACAAGCAATGAACAATGAACCTTGAACGAATAATAACTCAAGAAGAGAGTTATTTATACAATAATGAAACTAAGAAAATATCCTAAAACTAATTAAGATTTATTCTAGGAAAGGAAAGATCTTCATGCAAGAAGATAGGGGCAACTATTAAATTGCTTCTTGCTATCCATTTTATTCAGGTTGTGTTGGCTTTGTTGTTTGATATCTTTCTCTTTAAGCTGCTTGATTGTTTGTATCCTTTACATTGGTTGATTCCTTCATTTGATCTTTCATTTGATACTCTTTAAACTCTGTTAATATCCTTTGACCCTGTTGAGTAGCCTTTACTGTGCATTTCAAATTTTTACTATATTTTTCAATAGTAAATCATTTTATATTTTATGTTATAAGGTAAAATGATTTCATATGATCTTCATATTTGTCTTCTAACTGTATGCACGTTTTTTTCTTTGTAAGCCTAGAACAGGAGTTTTTACCTGCAAAACACAGAAATTGTTAAGAAAAACATAGGTGACAGAGAAGGTCGTCAATGGCTTTATTAAGCTCGAAAGGATATTGGAAGGAGTCCAGAGTGTATCCAAAGGTAAAACAATGGTTTTATTTGTCGCAGAGGTTTAGGGAGGTTTCACTGTGTAAACAGAAAAAACAAAGCAAAATGGTGATTTTTGCATTTAAACGGAAAACCAATTTACTTTTTGAATTATGGCACAAAGTGAACAGTGGCCATTTTGTCGTTATGCGGGAGGTGGTTTTGGTTTTCACCGCACCGCTTGTGAGGCGCGTGTGGTTTTGTGAGGGGTCACCTAATATAGTCTAAAGCTTGACATGTAGCAAGGGGAGGTTGGTTGAATACTTATTTTTCAGGTGGGTAATGCTCGGACAGAGAGCCAACCCGAAATCATTGTGGGTCGTTTGATTTGAATGCATTTGATCAGATAGTGGTGGAGCGAAAGAACAGCGGAGGGGCCCAATGATTAATCATGGCGGTATTGACTTTAGTATGGGTTAAAAAATGATATTAGTGGGGTTTTATGGTTAAATAGAGGTTTAGGTTGGTTCTTCGTTTAAATCATAAAAACATTTTATCAAAGAAATTCTTTGCAAAACAAGGTATGGCAGACTTGAAATAGTATGAATTCAGGTGGATAAATGACGCCGAGTCCAGGTTCATCGCATATCGCAATCGTAGTTTAGCGAAGGAAAGGTCCATCGCAAAAGAATGCAATAGGGTCAGATGTGATGTGGAAAATAAAACATGGATAATGTTGCGACTGGGTCCGAGTTCCCATCGCATATCGGTGATCGTAATTGTGGAGGGTGTATGTTTTAGCTGAGACTTGCGATGATGGGCAGATGTGAGATGGGCAATGAATTATCAAATATATTGTATCGGGTCTAGGTCCATCGCGCATCGGATATCACAATGCGGAGGAGAGTGCATGCTCGTTGAAAAGTTTGCGATCCACCAATATTGTGATATGTTATGGAATACATAGG
The DNA here is from genome assembly GCA_000404065.3 of Pinus taeda. Lineage (NCBI taxonomy): Eukaryota > Viridiplantae > Streptophyta > Pinopsida > Pinales > Pinaceae > Pinus > Pinus taeda. Next base: position 122,204 of record APFE031188892.1, read on the forward strand.
TTTATAATAAAACTTATGGTTTCGGGATATTTAGTAAAGGGAGTTAATAATATACGAGAAAGGAACTTTTAGGGGTTTAATACTATAGGTTAGCATTAATATGAAACATGAGCGGAAAGGGGAAATACGCTAAGTATAATGCCTTTTCATGAGTTGTTTTCTTTTCACATATATACATCAATACTTAGGCTAAACATATTTTCGTGGTTTTTTTGGGTAAAAGGGGATTTAACATAGGGTTTTCACTTTTCCTAGGCAAAAAAGATTTTAACCTTAGGAGAAGGGGTTTTTTATGGAAAATGAATGAATATGAATTGTATGAAGGTGGGAAGGGGAAATTAGTAAATATAAGTATGAATGGGGGTGAGGGAAGTTAATTAATTAATCTTGTAGACCTTCATTTGCTTTGTGTAATTGCCTCATGGACATAGAAACATGTGGTAAAACATGATAAATATACATTATGTCCAATCAATCATCATACTTCTGCAACCTTTCTTCTGCCTACCCTTTGCTTATCCTATCATTTTTTCTTCACTTAATGGGTGCATTTAAGCTAGCAAACCCTTTTCCTTTCTATTTTTTTTTCTAAAGTAAACTATCTAATTCTAACCTTATAACATCCAAGGGCTCAGATTAAACTGATGAGCACCTTATTATTCTCTACCTAACTACAAATCTGCCAAGATTAAACAGTTTGGCCAGATCTTTATTCTCTAATTATAATATCAAACTTAAAGCATGAAGTAGTCAAGATTAAACTATTTTACTATCATGGGTTGTGGCATTTATGACAAGCCACACATAATCATTATTTTATGGAAAAAATAGTAGTGGAATTTAGACTTGCTCACTTTCAGAGTTTATTTGTTTTATTTTCTTTCTAACCTATCATTTTCTTTTTGTCTTGATTTTTTTTAGGGCATCTAACCTAATATTTTATTTGATATGGATATCATCATCAAGATATTTTCAAAAACATTTTATTCAATATTGTTATGTCCATATCCTAACTTAACATCTTTTCAACATAATTTTTCTATTTTTTTTACTAATTTATTCTATCTTATCAAAACTAAAAAATGCTACAACAAATTACATGGTCAAATTATGTGCAATAATTACATGTTGTTGTGGGGTTTTGGTTGTCTCTTGCAAAATGACCTAGCTGGCCGTAGTTATAGCAAATGATTTATCCACGTCCTCGACCAGCTCCACCACCTTGACCTATTTCTTGTTAACCTTTTCAACCACTGCATTATCCATTGACCTCATGTCCATGTTATTCGAATTGCATTCTATAAGTGTTAGCACTTTGCTCCATCATTAGTTCGTAAGCTCGGCAATTATTCTCATCATATCCCACTGATTTACAGAATTTGAAATATATATTCCTTGGAGTTTGTACATATTTCGGTAACGAGTATCAGTCTTCTAAATGATGTTGGCCTCTAGTCTTACATATTCTGCACCACAAGTTGGATCCCCTATTCAAGGGATTTGGTGCCCCACCATCCATGTAATTTATGAATATAGGGCACTATTTTTTAGAATGGCCCTCCAATCTGCACTTCGTACACCATACTTCTTCTCTAACATCTTTGCTTTTCTTGATACCTCATATCTATAGGGTTAGGTTCACCAGCTGATTCTAAATTTTTTGCATGTCTACATTAGTATCTCCTGTTGGTGAAGCTTCCAATTTCATCACAATTTGTAGAGATTCGGATTGACTTTCTATCTTTTGCTGAATCAGTGGAAATATGATATGCTGTAGCAGCGCGGCTATAAGCCATTCTTGATTTTGTTTTGGTGCTATGTCGAAGCTTAGTTTATCCAATAAAACCTTAAATCACTAATCAAACTCCCAAACAGACTCAGTAGGTTTCTGTTTGATCTCTTTCAACTCGGTGATGCACAACGACTCAGACTTTGGCTTCTTAAACTCTCTTATCAATGTTGTTTTAATATCTGCAAATGTTTTGTTCTAAATATGTGAATACTTCATATACCATGCCAATGATCTATCTTGGAGTATCATAACAAGTTGTGTTTTCTTTATATTCGCATCATTGATCCGCTTCGTTGTTCATACATGTTCACATAAAAACCAAAACTATTTTGGATCCTCCAATCCAGTTCCTTTAAAAACAGGAAGCTTAATATCATCAGCCATACTTCTTCTTGGAGGGGGATGGGGGCTAGGAGGGATAATGGGAGGGGGAAAGACAAAAGAACCCTGGCTATTACTGGATTCTCACTTTTGCGAACCCTTAGGTTGGGAGGGTGAATACTATGAAGTTACCTGGGGGTTATAAATGTGGCTTTCTTCTTTTTAACTTTCAGATCCACTCAAAAGAGGACTATAGTCAGTCTCTAGAAAAGTCTTCAGGTCTTTCCCATGAGAAATTTTTCTGGTATGTACTCTATATCCTTTCCACTTTGTGTTTCTCTGATCTCTTGCTCATATTTATTCTCTCTTCTTCCAAACATAAGTAAACTAGCAATTTGATTGCATCTGTAAAACTTTCTTTTCACATCGAAACATCTTAATCCAAAGTTTTAGAGATTTTAGATACTTACCTCATGGTCCTTTAAAGAATCGTTGTTCCACTTCACTTTAGGACATGGTTGAATCTACAACGAACTCAGTAATGAATCCTCCCAAGATGCTATCAATCCATAAATCGATAGCCCTTCAAATCCTATTTCTAGTGCTCTTGAGTCATTGTATAACTTCAGGAGTCCACACCATAGGTTCCTCAACTTTAAAACAATTCTTCATTTCATTCAACCTTGATATCCACTCGTACATCTCGACAGGAAATGAAGCGAAGAAAATATTGTATTGATCTGTAAAAATATACTTCTGTAACCAAACTTCATATGTCAGACAAGGGTTTCTATTTTATTGATCTACAAATTCTCGCTCTTTCAGGTCTATCTAGTCTTAAATCTCCTTCTTTGACGAGTGCCACATCCACATATCCCTCAAATAGATCCTAGGCAAGAGAACCATTTGTTAGCTTGGTTTGGTCTCACCCAAGTTCAATCTATACTATGCACCAAAAAAACCCTCAATCACTGGCCCTTTCAGCAATGACCTGCAAGCAGATCATAGTTTCTGCCGAAGTGATTATGGGAGGATTTAGAACTGGGTTTCTGTAGCATTAAGGGACCTAGAGATGTGATATTATTATGTTATCTTATTCTTAGTACTTATAAATCACTTCACTGCATTAGACTAATCAATTAAACATGCCATATAAACCATCACTGTGCTGAAGTAAAATGCAACTGTAATCACTGCTACTCTATAAGAGATAATAAGAAAATATACACATCAAAACACCAATTTACCTTATTCACCCTAATGTAGGGCTACGTCCACAAGAAATATTGCTTAATATAATATATTTTTGAACAACATACTTTTCTTTCCCTGCGCACTAAATCGTAGGCTATCTATGCACTCAGCTGCAGACTCGAGCCTCTACGCACTTAGTTGCAGAGCCTCACCTTCTCTACCAAATTACAGATCACAATAGCTTTTCCATACCACTAATCTGGATCAATTTGACTTTATTTGATGATTCTCTTCTTATTATTTCATCCTATATATACTATTACATTGTAGGGCTACATCATCAAAATACCATTGTCCCAATACCATAGACTCCCTAAAACAAGCAATTATGGCTCAAAAACCTTTGTTTGTTTACAAAAATTGTGCTCTTTTACAAAAAGGAGGGGCTTCAACCCACCGAGAAGCCCTTACAATGCTGATCTATATATTCAAAATGTTCCACTTCGCGCTATGCCCCGACGCTGAATCTTTACCAAAATCTAGGCCAAATTGGGCTGAATATTATATTGTGCTTGAAACTATACAAACTCTCCAAATGAAAATGCTACATTGGAATAAAAAAGCGATATTGCATCACAAAAGGCATATTTTAAATGTTGCAACGTGGAATTAATGTACAATTGCTATGGAGAAGGATACACTAGGCATTATGATCAAAGATTATACCGAAGAAAATGAAGAAAGGATATCGCATCAATGATACATATAAAGGCTCCAATAAAATTTTAATACAACGCAAGGGAATACATATAGTGCATGATGCATTTGAGTAACCATAATAAATCTTGTGATTACATACATTGAAAAGGCGACATAAACGTAATAAAAAGTGTTTCAAAGCAAGTTGCACCAAACTATGCATTGGGATGATATATTGAACTGGGCACTGAAATTCTCTATCTAATGATGTGTTAAGACATGTAAACATGAAGGAAACAAATAATAAATAAATAGAAGTTCATGGAAAGGATACATTTAAATATTATATACATGCTACAATGCTTTAAAAATTATATTGTAGTGTGTTGAAACTCCATGGGCAAAATTCCATTACAAGAAAACAGCCCATGGTTCTATACTAGTGTGATAAGGTGTGATCATAAGGAAGCACTAAAATTTCAGGTGCATGTCTCAAGGATAAAATCTAAACTCTACATCACTAGAATGTGAGTATGTACTAAAAAGATGCAATTGCACCTGAAAAACTCTGAGAAATAAGCCTCAGCCTCCTATTGCTAGATGCCTTGCCTTCAATAATGGGACCATCCATTGAATCTTATTGTTGTTAATCCACCCGAGACTGCTGAAATTTTGGTTGATAAATATATGCCTAATAGATATACATGAATTGAATTTTTATTTGCTTGAAGGAGAATGTGTGGTTAGGAGAAGACCATTAAAGGAATAAGATAGAAGGATGACCATCACACCACATAATGGGCCCTGCAAGACTTGTATTGACTCTATGCGCAGTTGCATGATAATGTGCGCAACAAAAGGACGTATCAGTGTATGTATGTAAAGTCTACATTAATATGCTATGTCATGTGTGAAATATAAAAATGGTGGTTATTGATAAAGACATATTGAATGTTGTGCAAGAAGCATATTTTTGTTAATGTTACAAAGATAATTACAAAGAGTGTGTTGAACCAAATAACAATTGCATGGAAGCATTTACCAAACACTACGCTGGAAGCTAATATAAGTAGTACAACACTGCAAAAAAACATTACAATCAATGTATACATTCATGCAAAAGAATGATAAACGATAAACTAAACTCAAATATATAATAATATATTGTAAAGGGAGATGCAACAAAAACAAGATGATCAGATAAGCAATGTATTTACGAGAAATATATATTAACAATGCAATGGATTAGAACATAAATGAGGGATGTGTCAAATTGATTATGCAATAGCCACGGCGGAATAATATTTTAAAGTTGTGTTGAATATATATTAAAGTGTGCTCAAAAGGACAAGAGGCAACATTGGAGAGTCATTGAATGCAACATTGAAAAAAAATTAAAGGCAACGTGAAAGCAGCATAAAGAGTGGTTCCATACACTCACAATACTATATGTCACGACTTTCATGGTGGTATATTTATTAAAATTTCATGTTCAAAGAGATATAACTTAGCATACAGTGAAAGAAAACACAAAGAGAGTATTGCACAAACCATGCGATAGGAAGAAGTGGTGCACTAGTCAAATTTCATTAGTACATTGTAGAGAAGCATGCCGACCTTCCCTACTGTTAAAATTATTGCCTCCATAAATCTCAATTGAAAAACAAAACTATGATTCCTATGATGACTATTTGACTACTAATAAAACAAAATGTAATGCAATAAGGAAAAAGTGTTGCAAGGAAAGATTATATGAAACACAATGACAATACCATGACAAAGACTGAAATGTATTGTCAAATGCTTTTAAGGTAATACATCAAAGCATTGGTGCACCAACGGTGAAGGTATTTGATCAAACATATGAATACGTATACCAGCACGTGCATATTATATATTAAGTATATATGATGTGATATATAAACCATAGTTATCAAATTCGAATTGGAATACTAATACAAATTGTGGATAGAATTCGATTATTTAAAATTCAATACTAAAAAATTTGGAAGTATACATTTTATATATTGTTTTTTTTCAATATTTAAATTTTTTTGAAATGGATGATTATATTGTTTGAAAGCCTCAAAAACCCCTTAAAATGTATTGTCAATAAAAAATGTTGCAAATAGAATTACATCTTGAAACAAAATGGGTAGTTTTACAGTAGAATAGCAAATTATAAAAAATTATGTATTCATCTATATATCTAAATATACTATATATGAATTAATGCCCAATATAAATTGATCTTTGTACAAATTCAAAATCCCCCAAATTACCAACCAAATTTATATTTGGAATGTAATTGTATATTAAATGTAAATGAACATTCTCTTAAAATATATATTTATACATTTAATTACTTTTTATTCATCTATTAAACTAAATTAAATTATACTTTGTACTATTAACAAACAAATCTTCTATTTTTATAATTACAGTTTGTTTCTTTGATACACTAGTTTGTAATATTGCAACTTACTCAATTTTTTAACAATAAAATTATACTAATATTATAACCCTACCCATTAAATTATTAAAAATTAATTAAAATTATTAATAATAATAAAAAAATTATACTATCGTATAAAAATAAAATTTCCTATCACATAAAAATTCAAATGACATAACCTCAACATATACCATACCATACCATACCATACCATCCCATCCCATCGCATCCCATCCCATCCCATCCCATCTTATCTTTTCATCGAGTGAAACATATAATATACCATACCATCTCATTGATCCGACGTAGCCACGTGAACCCTTGTATATCCGTATCGAAGTACGAGTTGTCGTATTAAAACACGAACCAAACTGAATAGTCGAATTTTCGAATTTTTTTTGGTCGTTCCAACCGAATTTAGTAACTATGGTATAAACATTATAATCCACCCCTGCGATGAATGGTAATACACATCAAACGTGTGAATGAATACTAAAACAATGATAATGCACGTGATAATGGGGAGTGTCAAATGGAAGTGCATAATTCAGGAAATGCAATTGAGGAATAATGTAGAGCCATATGGAATGAACATAAAGAATATATATTGAAGTTCGTACGCATATTAAAGGTTGCAGAAAACTATTAATTGCACATTGAGCTTATTGCAATGTAAATATGTAAAGGTTGTCCGCATGGGGTAGCTCAAGTGGCAATGGTCGTGGAAATGAAGTCTCACTGAACTGGAGATCTTGGGTTCGATTCTTGTTCTACCGTCCCTGGAAATGGGGTGAATAACAGACATGTAAAAACTCGAAAATGAGAAAGTCTTTCCGAAGCTTACAAAAAATGCAAAGATGTGAAGGTTGTCATAAGTGAAGTGATGGAAATCATTGAAATACCATTATTAATGCATTCATAATTATATTACAATGTTGCAATTAAAAATGTTTTAATGTGACTATTCATTGCATGTTTTAAGGAATTAAGCTACCGGAAAATTGTTGGTTTAAATGTTGCATGGTGTATGATCTCTATCAATGAAAAGTATTGGATGATTCAACTAGCACTAGGGTTATTCTAACGTGTAACCAAGACATCACCAAGTCCAATGACTTCCTACAAAAAGATACATCAAAGCTCGTCTAATTTCCTTTTGTAATATTGTGAATATATTATTTTGTCATTAATGACCAATATTAAACCATGGAAAAGGACAAAAGGGAATATCAAAGATCGCAGTGAAGTCTAAAGATTTAATTGGAATTTGAAACGTTATGAGGATCCCAATAGTCATAGTCATAGGAAAAGATGAAATGTCACCCTTCTCATTTTTATAAATATAACCTTATGCCTCATTCAAGTGGAATTTTAGCACTTAAGTTAGACTAGTAATTAGATTTTTATTTTGTGCTTGAGGATTTGAAATATTTCACTCTTGGTAGCTTATAGGCGGAGGGATTGTGAGACTAGTGTTATGTCTTGAAGATTGTTGAGAATAATGCTTAATTTTGTTATGTAAATTGCTGACAAATTAGTCAGCAAATTTTGTGTTCTCTGTGGAAAAATTAGGGCAGCAAATTATTAGGGTGGTCAGTGCTGGAAATTAGCTTTCACAAGATTGGTAGTGTCAGTAGATTTGTTTCAGATTAGACAGTTGATTGATAATCATATTAGTAATAATTTTACTATATAAGGATGTAGTTAATGGTTTATTTGAATATGAGATTTACACTAGGTTTGAGCTCACACAGTAACTATGTTTTATTTGTTAATTTTTTTTGTTAATGTGATTTTCTTCATTTGGCTTAAAGAAGCCATTTGATATTCTACAAGTGGTACCAGAGCACATAAAATTGTTTTGGGTTAAAGTTTTATTGTTGGAATTTCGCCAAAGTTAATCACCAGAATTTGATGGGAACGATTATGATTATTGGTGGATTAAGATGCTGATCTTTCTTATTGGAAGAGATTTGTGGGAGATTGTTGAATCAAGTTATGAGGAGCCAATTGATTAGAATTCCCTTACATCCAATGAAAGAACAACTAGAAAGGAAGCAAGGAAGAAGAATGCTCATGCTTTGTTTCACATTCAAATAGCTCTTGATAAGAGATTATTTCCAAGAATATAAGGAGAAAAAACTCCCAAAGATGCTTGGGAGACTCCACAAGAAGCTTACCAAGGTAGTGATCAAGTTAAGGTGGTTAAGCTTGAGACATTGAAGTGAGAGTTCGAGAATTTGAAGATGCAAGAAGCTGAAATTGTTAGTGACTATTGCGTGAGAGTCAAAGATGTGGTCAATATAATGGCTACAGTTGGAGAAACTATAAGTAATGAAGTTTTAATTAAAAAAGTATTGAGATCTTTAACACATATATGGAATCATGTTACCATAATCATATAAGAAAGTAAGGATTTGACAAAACTACAGTTTGATCAATTGGTTGGATCGTTGATGTCTCATGAAGAAAGATTGGAAGACACTTTTGAAGGTGTGGAGAAAGCTTTTTCCTCTAAATTACACATTACAAAGAATGAAGATGCAAGCAGTAGTAGTGCCAAAAGTAATCAAGGTCAAGGTATATAGCAAAGCTAAATTTCTTCAAGAGGTAGAGGAATAAGTGGCTTAAGGGGACGAGGTAGTTTCAGAGGAAGAGGTAGAGGTAGATTTGATAAGAGAAATATTAAATGTTACTATTGTAATAGGTATGGACACTTTGAAAGAGAATGCAGATTGAAATAAGGTAAAATTGCTACCTATGCTCAAGAAAGTGGTGAGTATCCTCTAGATCACTTATTTTTATCTTATGCCAAAGGTGAAAATACTAGTAAAGATGTTTGGTACCTAGATTTTGGATGCTCTAACCATATGACAGGGAATGAGAAGTTGCTTTCAGCAAAGGATGGAAGTTTCTAATTGAAAATCTAGCTTGGTGATGATAAATCAATGGAGGTTGCTTCTAAAGGAGCTATGGAGGTCCAAACAAAAGAAGGTATAAAGAGTATTCATGACATTTATTAGACTCCACAATTGAAGAATAATTTGTTGAGTGTTGGGTAGGAGAAAACTTATAAAGTAGTCTTTGAAAATAAGACATGTACTATCTATGATAAGAATAAGGGAAATAGGGTGATCATTATTGTTCCTATGACAAGAAATAGGATGTTTCCCTTCAAGTTTGATGAACATAACAACAATCTTTAAAACAAATATGGCTTATGAGGATTCGAGTTGGTTATGGCATCTCAGGTATGGGCATTTAAATTTTCACAGTTTGAATTTTCTAAGCTTACATGCATTAGTATATGGTTTGCCCAAGGTATAAGAGTATAAAGAGGTTTATGAAGGATGTGCTAAAGGAAAGCATGCAAGGGAAATGTTTCCAAAGGGACCTTCATGGATGGCTCATCACCCACTTCAACTTGTTCATTCAAACATATGTGGTCCTATACAAACTAAGAGTTTGGGTAAGTCATCATATTTCATAACTTTTATTGATGATTACTCAAGAAATTGTTGGGTATATTTTTTGAAGGCGAAAAGTGAAGCCTTGGATACATTCGATAATTTCAAAGCCCTCGTATAAAATGAGAAAGGGTGCATGTTCAAATGTTTGTGGACTGACTATGGAAGGGAATTCTGCTCAAAATCTTTCTAGAGTTATTATGATATGAATGGCATCAGGACACACCATACTATGGCATACACACCCCAACATAATAGCATAACGAAAAGGAAGAATCGTACTATGGTTGAAATGGCAAGATGCATGTTACAAACTAAGGGGTTGAGTAATTATTATTAGGGAGATGCAGTTGCTACAACAATACACATCCTCAACCGTAGCCCACCACCAGTGCAATGGAAAATATGCCTCCTTGTAAAGCTTTCTATGGAAAAATGCCTAATGTTAATCATTTCAAACTTTTTGGTTGTTTGGTTTATGTGCATGTACCTGATGAGAATAGGAAAAAGTTAGATGCAAAGAGTGAGTTATGTATTATTCGGTATAGTGAGACAAGAAAGGCTTATAAATTATATAATCCTTTAACTAACAAGCTTATTGTCTCAAGATATGTAATTTTTTATGAAGGGAGAGTTTATGGTCATAAAAAAGGCCATATTCAGAAGACAAAATCTGTTTTGAATGATGATATAATTTTTGATATTGATCATGACAAGCCAAATAATGTTTTTGTAACTAGTGGGTTAACTCCACCAAGCATCCCTTCATCAGTTTCTTCAACATCAAGTTCAAGTCCAACTTCTTCTCCAAGTTCTGCATGGAAGGTAAGAAGATTGAGTGATATTTATCATAGGAGTGCAAATCAAGCACATGAAGAAAGCCCAATAGGTGAGATAGTCAATTTCGCTTTATTAGCCAAGGTTGATTTTGAACCATCATGTTTTGAAGATGCATGTACTAATGAGGTTTGTATGCAATAGATGCAAGAAGAGATGGATTCCATACAAAGGAATGACACTTGGAAGTTGACAGGGCTTCCACATGACAAGAAACAAATTGGCACCAAATGGGTCTATAAGACTAAATTTAACAGTGATGGAAGTGTTGAAAGTCACAAAGCAAGATTAGTTTCTAAAGGATTCACACAGAAGTATGGAATTGATTATGAAGAGACATTTGCACCAGTAGCAAGATAGGAGACCATTATAATTTTGATTTCATTAGCAGCTTAGAAAAATTGGAACATACATCATATGGATGTGAAAGGTGCCTTCTTGAATGGGTAATTAGAAGAGGAAGTATATGCGGAGCACCCACAAGGTTTTGAAGTGGAAGGAAAGGAAAATAATGTCTACAAGTTGAAGAAGGCTTTCTATGGTCTCAAGTAAGCACCAAGAAAGTTGTATGCAAGGATTCATGAATACTTTCAAGAAAATGGCTTCCAGAGAAGAAAGAGTGATCCTACCCTTTACTACAAACAAGAAGGTTTTGATATTCTAAAGATAATTTTGTATGTTGATGATATATTTTATATGGGTAGTAGTTCTAAGATGAATGATAAATTGAAAGTTGCCATGATGAATGAATTTGAGATGAAAGATCTAGGCATCATGAGATATTTTCTAGGAATGGAGGTTTATCATAGTAAGGATGAGATTTTCATTTGTTAGACAAAGTATGCACAAGATATGCTAAATAAATTTGATATGCTTGATCGTAATTCATCCCCTACTCCAAATTCTCATGGAGAGGTGTTATGTGGAGATGATGGTGTTGATTTAGTTGATGAGAAAACTTACAGAAGTATTATGGGGTTGATATTTCTAACCCACATAAGGCTTGATATTACATCTTCAGTTTCACTTTTTTCAAGGTATATGACAAATCCATCTCAAATACACATCAAGGCAGCCAAGAGGATTTTAAGGTATGCGAAAGGAACTCTAAATTTTGGTATTCATTAAGTACTACTCTTTTGAAAATTTCAATCTTGCTAGATTTAGTGATTCAAATTGGGGAGGTAGTATTGATGACCATAAGTCCACATCTGGAAACTGTTTATCTTTTCGTTCTAGTTTGATTACATGGAGCTAAAAAAACAAATCATTCTTGCCCTCTCATCCACATAAGCGGAGTATGTTGCAATTACCTCAATAGGTACACAAGGTCTTTCACTCAGGAAAACTTTGGAAGAAATTGGAGAAAAACAAATTCAACCTATAATGATTTATTGTGATAATGTAAGTGCCATCAAGCTAGCAAAGAATTTGGTTCATCACAGTTGGACAAAGAATTTTGACGTGAAACATCACTTCATTCGAGATTTGGTGCAGAAGAAGGATATTAAATTGAAGCATATAAATACTCAGTGTCAGCTAACATATATCTTCACCAACGTAGTTGTAAAAGCTCAGTTTTTGGCACTACGAGATAAGATATTAAATCCTCGTTAATCATTAACTTTTAAGGGGGAGTGTTGGAAATAATGCTTAATTTTGTTATGTCAATTGCTAACAAATTAGTCAGCAGATTTTGTGTTCTCTATGCAAAATTATGGCAACAAATTATTAGGGTGGTCACTGCTGGAAATTAGCTTTCACAAGATTGGTAGTTTCAACAGATTTGTTTCAAATTAGACAGTTGAATGATAATCATATTAGTAATAATTGTACTATATAATAATGTATTTAATGGTTTATTTGATATGATATTTACACTAGGTTTGAGCTCACATAGTAACTATTTTTTATTTGTTAATTATTTTTTTTAATGTGTTTTTCTTCATAATTATGTTGGATTATTATTTGGATAAAATAAGCCATTTCATATTCTACAAAGATGATATGGACTGCTCTCATCCCACTTTTGACTAGCTTGTTGCACATATATTTGAATGGGCCAAAATATTAATGAGACACTCTTTTCAATTTATGCATTTATTCCCATTTATTCCTCTATTGGTTATATTAGCTATCAAGTGTTCCCATTATGTATGCATGTGTTCTTACACATTTCTTACATGTTTATGAACTAATTCATTTCATGCATCTTATGTGTTAGCTTTGAATATAAGCTCTTCATTCAATGTTAATGTTATTAATTGATTTTGAACTAAAGTACAATTGATCTCTAGCATGTTTCCATTATGTATATCTTAGTTAGTCTTAGTTATATGATTCTTTTTTAGGGCATTATCTTGCTCATTATGTAGTTTTTGTGTTCTTATATCATGTTCCACAAGTTATCGATGGAGACTTGATCTCACCTTCAGTCTCCTAACATATTAAATTTGGTCTCATATTCAACCCTCTACATTTGATATCCAAAAGAGAAGAAACACACACAATGGCAGTCAAGCCAACATTCTAGATGGGGCTACTATCCCAAAGGTTGTGGGGTCTAATTGGGAGTTCATATCAGGGAAAACCCTTAGCGTTGCAAGAATATACAACACCGTCAATGCAATTTCACATTAGAAGAAGGGACAAATGACAATATGAGTGTGTGGAATTTCATTTTAAATTTTTGATCTTAAAATGGCTCCTCCCCAAATCTTAATCCTGGGATTCTTTTCCAGAAGACTAGATCTTACAATCCCTATGTAAATAGTTCATCACTTACTGTAGAATAATTTTGATGGCTAAGGTGAAATATCTATATTCGAACATAAGCTTCATTTTCTTAAGTTTTGTTATTCTAATGAAGTGCATTTTGAATATGTCACTTGCATATTGTTCACCTTCACAATAAAAGGTCTTGTTAAGGGATGTTGCAAAAATTTACTAGTTGTATTTATTCATTCTTTCAAGCATCTCATTAAGGATCTTCAAGAATATTTTGACATGTATGATTTTCAAAGAGTATAAAAGGATCAATAATATTAGTGTAAAACGTGATGAATCTTAGGAATATTTTGTTGATATATTTTGATATCTTTGTTATGAATTTCCTTAAAGAGATGTGGACTAGGATTTCTTGGATAGAAGGTTTCAATGTTTGGTTTGCATATATCTGAAACTTTAATCTTAAATGAATCATTTTCCAATGATTATAGTAATCTTCAAATCCTAAATCATCCAAATCTTATCTCGAATCTTGTTTTTCCAACTTTTCTGAGTCATGAGGTACCCAACTATTAGAGGAATAAATTGTTACCCCTAATATCCCTCAGCCTCCTCCAATTTCATTACCAGATGAAGTGGTCTCTTGTGTCAATATTGAGATTTATATTATCAATAATATGGGAAATGAAGAGGTCTTGGATAAAAGGGAGCAAATTTGTCCTATGGTGGAACATGTTCTATTGTCCGCAAAGGTGGGGCAATCTGAAAATGAAATAGTTGAATCACTTCTCCTTGTTCATCAACCTAATCCTATTGATCATCCTCCAAAAAATTTTCATGAATATTTTCATTTTATAATCTCACTGCTATCTGCTTGCAATGACCGAGACCCTGTCCGAAATGACAATGAATTTTAAGATAATTTCATGAAGCATGACGTGAATTATGATTTATTGACTTATCTAAATGAAATTATTGAGAATAATATAAGTCCTTGAATCAAATTTAATTTCAAGTATTGTCTCTTCAATGGATGTCTTCATCCTTTTTCATTCACACCTCATGACTCCTTGTACCTGGATTCACTTGATCAATCTACTCCATCAACAATATTTTCAAATACTTTTCGTTATCAATCTATTGGATCAAATAGTGATTAGGTACAAGGTGGTAACAACCCACATATAGAGGAGAAAAAGGATGAAAACATATCTCATCTATCTTTCATCTACCAAATCCTATTATGTCCAAACAATGCTTGCATTTATGAGGCAGTTCAAGATAACACCTCGGTTAATGTTTTTACTCTCATGGGCAAAGGAAAATCTAGGGTTTTCAATAAAGAGTCAAGTAAAACCAAAGTACTTAATCAAACCCAATCCTTTGGCAGTCATCATACTAGTAGAAATGACCTCATTGATATACATGATGATGATTATCCATATACATTGATTTCTTGACTTCTCAATGGGATTTGTACTTGTAAAGTTTAAATATGGATTTTGATTCAATCATAGGAGAATTTACTATGGGAATTGATTTGTCTTCTTTTCATACTCACGACTTCTTGTGTCATGATGTGCATAATGAATCTTTACATGTTGAAAATATTATAAATCCTCCAAATTCACAATCAGATAGATTACATTTTAAGATGGCACAAGGCAACAAGGTTTCATCTCCAAATGAACAAAAAGATGTAATTATTGAGCATCCACTTTATGGATTTCAATCCCCAACATTAGATGGAGTCTACTCTTTAGAACACCTTGTTCATGAAATCCTTCTCATCTATAATCCTTCAGATATAACAACTAAAGAATCTTATCATTTGGATAATATTTTTGGTGATATTGAAACATATAATCAAATAAATGATTCTACCATTGTTATCTATTTAATAGTGATATTGTTGAAATAATTGATGATGATTATCTTCATGTTATTGTTGATCTCACCAAGCCCTTAAATTTTGATCATTCGACATTTGAAGGTTTGGGGACTTCTCTAGAAGTTGAGGCACTTCATCTTTTGCTAATGATTATGTAAGGTTCTCATTGTCCTGATAGGATCCCTAAACTAAGTCATATCAGGTTTTCCTCACAAGATTCCTTTCTTGACATCCTCTCATTGGCTGTAAGATCATTCATGAAACACTTTTAGTGGTTGCAGGTTAGTTTTCTTATTTTCCAAGCTAGATCCTTTGATTGGATAAAAGAATATTGTTTGGTTAATTATTCTTCATGCAAGAAAACTTCCATCCCTCTTATATTGAATCTAGGGTTGGAATGAATATCTTCGAGGGATGCACATAGTTTCAAGGCTTGTCATTTCGATCATCAAGGTAGGAATGCTCATCACTTGGAAGACTTTGTTCGGTTAAACACTTTCATGAATAATTGACTTCTCATATCTCTTGGGCATGTTGTGAAGTTAATTATTTTTGTTTTAGCACAAGATATTCTCTTGACTCTTAGAGGAGATTCATATTATTTTGCAAAGAAAAACTTACACGCTAATATATTAATACCTCAAGTTGAGATGAAAATTAAATCTGATTCAATATCAACAATAGTTTTGAATTCCCTAGATTTTCATGTTGTTGTTCTAGTTTGTAATCAGATACAAGGTGATCGTTTGTTACATTTTGATAAATAAACCAATGGATTCTTAGCTCATATTTTAGCTAATTTCCAATCTCCAACATCTGAAGAGGAATATTTTACCATCCAAACTATCTGTGATATCTCTCAAATCTATTCATGTCTACATTTTAAAAATGGTGAATCTTTTGGGTTAACTAACCAATCTGATCGACATACTAGCTTCAACAGTTGTCATCATCCCACTATTATATCTCACATTAGTTATTTTCTTACATTTATTAATTCCATCAAGACCATAAAATTTAATGATTCACCATCTAAAGGTTCAAATACTTGTGGGAAATTTGAGGCATTTCAGCTTTGGTTGATGGTTATGTGAGGTCCTCATGATCTTGACAAGGTCTCCAAACAAAATCAGATTAAGTTTTCCTCACAAAATTCTTTCTAGAACTTGAATGCATTGATTGAAATCTCATATTTCCAAGAATTGCAAGGTTTTCAAGCTAGTTATTATGAATATCATGATCAAATCAATGGTTGGATAGAGGAGTCTTATCTAGCAATATTTATTACCAATAAAAAGCTTCAATCTTATCTTGTACTTGTTATGGAGGAAAAGACAGCTGAATGCATAATTCTAAGAAGTTTTAAGAATTTTTATGTTCATCATCGTGACCATCGAGGTATAATTGCAGAATCATTAGAGAAATATTTTATGGCACACTTACCTACTAGTATGTGAGACCTTGTATCATTTTTGCCACTTATTTAGGTAATTATCTTTGTTTTTTCAGATTTTTTCATATTGGTATTATTTTCTTACGTTTTTGTGTTTGTAGTTCAGGAACACCTTAGATGGTTCCATTGGAAATCAGATTTCACATGAGCCCAATATTTTCTCTTATATTAGAATAGGATTTAGGTTTAGTTTTAGCGGTTCCCATGATAGAATAATTTATGCAAGATAGCTTACTTTTGTAGTTGAGTCTATTTCTTACATGTAGTTAATTATCAGATGTTCCTTAACTTTTGCAATTTATTTTGCATGTAGTTGAATGCATTCGATAGCTCTTTATTATATCATGCCCTTGTATTTCTTTCCATTTGATTGCATTGCATGACATATATTTGTGCATTTCATTTAGCCTCACTCCCTTTGCATTGTTGAGCTCATTGCATCCCACATTCATTCCCTTGATTTATGCATCTCCTTCTCATTTGAGAGATTTTCTCTACATGTTCCTTATAAATTCGTATAGAAATGATCAATGAAGAGCTACCATTATCTCCTTTTATAAAATCCATTACCCTAGTCTAAAATTTGGTAATCTCATTCGATGGTTTTTTGTGGTTGCAGTGAGCTCTCAAAGGGGAAGCCTATTGTAGACCCTAGTATCAGAACCTCTTCCTTGATATCTTTTAAGTGTTTCTACTTTCTTGGCAAGGAGAACATGGAATGATATTGGTGGGGAACTCTAATTAGTTCATAAGGACTATATCCATAACCTGAAGTTTGTTTTCAGTCTAGTCTTGATATTTTATTGTGTGTTTCCATTGTTCACTTGTGAGTTGGAGATGTGATGTAGAAATGGGATAGGTGGACACACCTAACTCGTAATATCTTTTAGTTTCTATCAAACAAGAAAAATAATATTATCTTTCCTGTAAAATAAGTTTGGATCCATCTTCTGCCCTCATACAATGAACACCTTAATAAATTCCAAATTGCATGTAAAAGAAAATTAAGTAAATAAAGGGTAAGGAATTAGAAAGGTTTCCTACATTGAGAGATGATGCAAGAAACTTCCTCGTAGTACTAAACAACCTTTTTGAGTGCTTGTACTAAACAATCTTGCTGACAGTGAAGCGATGTTTGTGATTTCTTGAGTGACTTTGTTTGGGAACTGAATAGGGATGTTGGTAGTAGAGAAACACCAGAAAATAACTTTAAAATTAAGAATATAATAAACCCTTTTCACCTTCTTTATATCATTGTTCAAGACTTCACTATGTGAGCCCTTGATGTATTGTTAAAGACTAAAAGGACCTAACAATCGAGACAAATTAATGGCATATTTACAAATGTTCAAGTAGCTCAAGTGGTACCCATGGTACTTAATTCAATACTTCCTTGATTTTATTTTAAGACTCAATATATTGAAGGGAACAACGTAGAGATGCTAGAATCTACAAGTGATTTTCCATGTGTTGTAGATGCTACAACAACACCCTAAAATTTATCCTACCACTCAAATTTTCATTAATGTTGTGATGATAATTACAAAGAGTTCTTTGATCCAAATAACAAGTTCATGGAAGCATTTACCAAATATTATGGTGGAAGATAATATAAGTAGTACAACGTTGTAAAAAGCATTACAATCGATGTTACATGCATGCAAAAAATTGATAAACAATAAAAGAAATATGATCACATAAGAAATGTGTTTACTGAGCAATTTATATTAATGTTGCAATGGATTAGGACATAAATGAGGGTTTTGTTGAATTGATTATGCAATAGAAACATTGGAATAATATTTTACAAATGAAATTGAATATTTATTAAAGCGCACTGAAAAGGATAAGAGACAACATTGGAGAGCCATTGAACGCAACATTGAAAATTTGTTTGAAGGCGGTACGAGACACCAGCACATAACAACACAAGGAGTGATTACATACGTCAGAAATACTATATGTCACAACTTACATGGTGGGATATTTATTAAATCGCCTCATTCAAAGACATATCACTCAGCATTGCAAAGGCTACAATCAAAGAAAATGCAAGGGTGTATCGCATAAACCATGCAATAGGAAGAATTGGTGTGCCAGTGCAATCACATTGGCACATTATAGAGAAGTAAGCCAACATTCCCTACTGCTAATTTTCTTTCCTCCGCAAAGCTTAATCACAAATCAAAATTGTGATTCCTATAATGACTATTCAAATCCCAGTAAGACAAAGTGTGATGCGGTAAGGAAAAATTTTTGCAAGGAAAGTCTATATGAAACACCATGACAATACCGTGATGAAGACTAAAATGTATTGCCGAATTCTTTTATGATAATAGATCAAAGCGTTGGTGCACCATGCGATGAGGGAATTTGATAAAACATATGAATGCATATACGAACATGCGCATATTATATATCAAACATCGATGATGTGATGCATAAATATTACAATCCACCACTAAGATGGATACACATCAAACATGTGAAGGAATACTAAAACAATGATAACACACATCATAAGGGGGAATGTTAAATGGAAGTGCATAATTCGGGTAATGCAATGGAGAAATAATGTAATGCCATATGGAATGAACACAAAGAGGATAGATTGAAGTGCCTACACATATTAAAAGCTACAAACAATTATTAATTGCTTACTGAGCTTATTGCAAGGTAAGGATGCGAAGGTTATGGTAAGTGAAGCAATGGAAATCATTGAAAGATCATTAATAATCTGTTGGTAATTATATTACAGTGTTTCAATCATTCCTCATCAAGAGGTGCCATCACAATACATCTAAGAAGTGCGTTCAAAAGAACATTGGAAAGGAATACAATCCTATGCATGCCACATGAGCATTGAAAGCTATATGATAATAATCATTGGGAAATGAATGAATTAGGTGACAAGGATATCGCTCCAATATGTGCATGATAATTAATGGAAATCAAATAAAGCCAAAGGAGATGGCATATAATAGATCAATAGAATTCATCCTAAACCTCTTGGTACCACGCTCAGACCTTTTACTACTTATAGAGTGATTTCATTCATAATAAATGAACAATAATTATCTTGTTATGTTATAATTTTAAAATCTTTTAATGTGACTATTGATTGTATGCTTTCAAGAACAAAGCTAAAGGAATATTGATGGTCTAAATGTTTCATGGTGTATGATCTATCAATGACAACTATTCGATGATTCAAACAACATTAGGGTTATCATAGGGTGTGACGAAGACATCACCAAGTATAATGTACTGCTACAAGATGATATGTCAAAGCTTGTTGAATTTCCCTTTGTAATATTGTAAATATAGTATTTTGTCATTAATGACAAATATTAGATCATGGAAAAGGAAAAAAGGGAATATCAAATGTCTCATTAAAGTCTAACGGTCCAATTGGAAGTCAAAAAGTCACGAGGGATTCCAAAACCCATAGGAGAAGGTGAAAGATCACCCTCTTCATTTCTATAATTGGTAACCTCATGCCTCATTCGAATGGAGTTTCAACACTTAAGTTAGATTACTAATTATATTGCTATTTTGTGCTTGAGGAGTTGAAATATTTTGCTGTTGGTAGCTTATAGGTGGAGGGATTCTGAGGCTAATGTTATGTTTTGAAGATGATATGAACTACTTGTGCCCCACTATTGGGTATTGAGGAGCTTATTGTACATGTATTTGAAAGGGAAAAAGTATTAATGAGAAGATTGTTTCAATTCATGCATTGATTCCCATGTATTATTCTATTGGTTATATTAGCTATTTGGCATTCCCATTATGTCTGCATGTGTGTTTACACAATGTCTACATGTTTATGAAGTAATTTTTTTCATGAATCTTGTGTTTTAGCTTCAAATATATTATAGCCATTCAATATTAATGTCAGTAATTGATTGTGAACCAATTTCTAGTTGATTTCTATTGCTTTTGCGTTTTCTTTTTATCTTAGTTAGTCTCGATTATTTGATTCTTTCTAAGGCATGCTCTTTCTCATTATGTTGTTGTTTTGTTCTTACACCATGTTCCGCAATCTGTCAATGGAGAGCTAATCTTGTCCTCATTCTTTTAACATATTACACTTGGTTTCACATTCAACTCTCTGTATTTGATCTCCATGAGAAAGCACACGCACAATGACAGTGAGGTCAACATTCTAGATGGGGCTCTTATCGCAAATGGTGTGACGTCTAATTGGAACTTCATACTGGGGTGACCCCCGTAGTGTTGGCGGAATATCCAACATTACGACCAAATCAAGCAAGAGTATTAATCTCTTTAGTTGATTGATAACACAGATAAGGGATAACCATATAATCATTAGTATCTAATAAAAGGGAAGCAATATATATTCCTTCTCCTAAATTGATTCTTGTGTTACAACAAGAAAAATAGATTATAAATTAGATTCAGTGAAAATTACTTTCATGTTATACTTAATGAATCAGACCTATTGTAGTATAAGAACTATAATGTACAACATATCATAAACCAATATCTTGAACCTAATGTTTTATATACTTATATACACTCTCACATTGGAAAAGATAGCTCATTACCCTTACCAACAACTCAAATTCCATGTGGCAGGATGAAGGTGTTATAGGCCATTTTGTCACATCTTGTCAATAGTCAATAGGCATGCAAACCAGATCAATAAATATCCATGAACATGTTGTCATCAACCCTTCACAAATCCCTAAGCATGAATCTTTCATAAAGTTTGAGTTTCTGGAAGAAATTGCTCAAAATCGGTGTTTTTAGCCCTAATACTTCATGCCCTCTTTTTCACCTGTGTTTAGTGCATGTTTATCCCTTAGACACCAACATTTTCTAGCACTAGTTGCTCCCTTCTGCAAGTGCATTAATTCTAGAAATTTAAGAAAATCAAAAAAAATATTTTGAAGCTTCCTATTCCAGAAGCTTCCAAAGGTTGTTTTAACTATTTACCATGGATAAGTGCTCAAATCCTATCTGATCCTACCTTAGGTACTTCACCTCTTATCCTTTGAGCTCATCCTCCCATCATATGTGGATCTCAATCCCATAATGGTAAAACTACCATCCTTCTCCTATAAAATTACTTCCATCCATAACATCAAGGTTGTAGTTTGGAGATTGATAATGCCATTATATTGTTGCCTTGAACCTAAAGGATTCCTAATCTTCATTCATTAGGTTTTATCTTGAGGTGTTCTTTGCAACAAGGAAGGATAAGTCAACTTGCAGAGTCATCTACAAAATCAACAACTATTTATGGTTGTAGAATCTCTCTTATTCCTATTAATACAAAGAGTATCTTATTCTCCTATATTTATTGTGTTATGTTTACACTCATATATTTCAATGCCATATTGATTCATTGAATAGATATGTTAGATTATGTTACATAGATGTTGTGGATCCTTTTCTTGTTTTAGTCATGTGTGCAGATTCTAATTATAGCACTTGGATCTACAATTGGATCTTACAAGCGAGGAGGAAAGGGAATATTGCTACAAATTTGAGATAGGATTCACTTTCGCACTATAATTTCTCAAAGGAAAAATTTATGTTCTTTTCCTTTTGTTGTGCTAGACTAGGCCATTAAGTTTAGGGAATTCACCTTTGTCTACAATCGTAAATTATGCATAACAAATTGGTGACCATACTGGGGAATTGATTTTCCCTTAGTGGTTTCCTTGATCTTAGCACTTTTTCACTTCTCAAAGTGAATTTGAATGACTCATTCAAACATTGATTGAGCTTAGGAAAAAACATCCTTGAGCTTTCTTTGGTTTTTTGTGTCATGTTTTGATCTAATATTCCTTAATGCACCCCCTAGTCTAGAGACAAAGTGATCCAATGCACTTTACCCTTCTCTATATATGCGTTGCAAAGCACTGGTGTTTGTTCTACACCTGTGTTGATTTATGTAAGATGCAAAAAAATTATTTTCTTAACATATTATCTCATTTTATTTGTTCTATATTGTTTTCCTTTTGTCTCTGAGTGTGTCCCTGTCTTTAAAAATCCTTCACTTTGTCTTCTTTGGGTTTTATTACCCTTTGATAAGAATTTGCTTGGATTTTTCTTTGTTCTTGTCAGTTAGGTATTTTACAAACTTGTTGCTTGATCATTAATTGCTTGAAGAAATTGATATTACAGTCATCATTCTATGTGATTTCTCTCATGAGTGATTTACTAACATCTTAATTTTCATGTCATTTGAAATATTAAAAGAAAAGAAAAGAAAAATAATTATTTGCATTGCATATAGAGAATTGATTTTTATTGGAATAGTGAAGTTGAGGAAATTCATTATTGCATGACTTGTTTATTGCATTGTTAATTGATCTCTTCTTCCCCTAATTAGTTAGTCCTTCCATTGTTAAAAGGAAAAAGAAAATAGTTATTTCTGTCATATTAGTTTCATTATCGGTGTGTTCAAGTGACATCTAGTTTTGAACCTTGAAATCGAAAAATGATTCAAGATAAACTCTAAAATTCACTCAATTAACCTAAGTGGTGCAGCGAAAACATTGGTTGAATAAAAATCCACTTTTGGATCTATAAAACCCAATAATCACCCTGCTAAACACCCCTTTTCCTTTGCAAAGAATTCCTTTTCCCTTCGGAACTCAAAAGCCTTGAAAATTATTAAAACTAATGGTTTTCCCTTTCGGAACCTAAAATACCCTTGAAAAGGCTAAAATAACACTTTTCCACCTTTTAAACAATTATATGAGCTATTGCCACAAATCTAGATCTAGTCGATCGAACAACTTAGATTGAATCACAATATCAGTGATCAGGGTTCCAAGGGTCCACACTATCAGCGCTAGTCCTCGGCGGAGGTCTAATGCGATATCACTAATCACTATCGGTGATTACAATGGCGCTTAACACTTTATAACTCCTGCTCCGAAGTGTTGATGCAATATATGTCAGCAATCGCAATTGCAAAGGTCTGGGAACAAGCTTTTTTCATGCGCAGATCTAACTGCACGATGCAATATATAGGCCGGACCCGAAAAGGCCCAAAACTCTCATGCATAAGTTTCCAAATCTACTAAGTGTTTAGCGTGGTTTCTCTTTGTAAACGCTCTCGGAGATACAACAAGGAAATACATAGGGGTGATGTTATAGGGGTTCTATGGACCTGATAGCATTAAAACTCTCGTCTATAATGATTTGAAGTCTGGATCCTTCAATCTAAATGTGGTTTATGCCCAATACTTAGTGTATTTTGGTTTTTTTGCTTGCGAAACCAGAACAAGGAAATGCACTCGCCAAATGATCCTTTAACAGAATATTTCCATCATAAAGTATGAAAAGCACACTAAGAGCATCAATAACATCCGAATCATAGAAAAGAAAGAATTTGAAGGCCTTCATGAGCTGTTTATATCATTAAGCACGCAA
The DNA here is from genome assembly GCA_000404065.3 of Pinus taeda. Classification (NCBI taxonomy): domain Eukaryota; kingdom Viridiplantae; phylum Streptophyta; class Pinopsida; order Pinales; family Pinaceae; genus Pinus; species Pinus taeda. Next base: position 146,456 of record APFE031188892.1, read on the forward strand.
CGTTGGCTTATTCACAATAAACAATAACAAGGTCTCAACCTTAGGCCAGATTACACTAAAAAAGACCTCTGTCTCCAAAAGAATGCAATCCACTCCCTTTCTCTATGCTCTCACTCCACTCATCTCTCTTGATCATTACATTTTCCTCTTTTTTATCAATCAATAAACACTCTAACAATATCTAACATCAAATATCTATTTTTAATAGATCTAATAGCAATATTCTAATTCCTAGCTATATGCTAACAATCAATATCTCTGAATCTAAAATAAGATAATATCTAACTTATTACAATAATGAATTATAACTAATTTTTTTAGAGATCCAACCCTCTAAGTAAAAATGGTTTTTTACTGATCAGGTCCATGAATTTCAACCTCTTTTAGCCACAACATGTGAACAAGTTTTCACATTGTTGGCTAAGTCGGGATGCTCCTACATCAGACTCCCAGGCAAGAAAATAATTTCCCTTCAAACTTTTAGGACTTAATCCATACTTTTGCAATTCTGTTATAGTCAACCAGCTGGAATATTCCACTGGTTGTCCCTTCCACTTGACTAGATATTGGAAATAAGTCTGCCCTATGGTTCTCTCGGATACCCTTTGATCCAAAATAGCTTCAACTTCTTTCTTGACTACTTTTGGTACTTTTTCCTCCTAGTTCAAAGTTTGAATTTCAACCCCTATAGCTTCCTCTTGCAACTCTGTCACTGTCTCTCTGTATGGATATAAATCTACAACGTTAAAAATGGGGGATATTCCAATCCCTTCTCGCAACTCAATCTCATATGCATTGGCTGAAATTTTTCTTACAATTTTGCAAGGTCCTATGTTTTTCATTTTCAGTTTGTTGTAAGTTTTAGTAGGAAATCTCTCTTTCCTCAAATGCACCATCACTAAGTCTCCCACTTGGAATTCTTTCTCTCTTCATTTCATATCTACCCTGGTTGGGTTGTGTTATATTCTTTCCATGGTTGGGCGAACCTACCTATGGTTTTTGGTCCATGGTTTTGGACGCGATGGTTTTCAATCCATGGTATTGGATGCTTCGGCATGTATAAATATGTATTATAACATTAAAATAAAATAATGAAAAAATCAAGCTGGTAGTCTCGATTTTGAGATCCAGTGGGAAATCTCTGTGTATATGTGTTTTATGTGTTATGCTCTCGCATTTTTATTTTTCCTGTGATTTAGAATTCGTATGTAGGTAATTTCTGTATGGGGTTAAAAACTATAGCCCTCTGCTTTTATTTATTGCTTCTTTCCCACAATTTGCCTTTGACTTCTTATTATAACCTCCACATCTGTTCTGAAAATTCTTCAGTGATTGCACTCTTGTCTTCCTGTTTTCCCAAATCTCTAAGCTTATAAACACCTCTCTGATGCATTCCAAAGACAATGTGAAATGGACTCATTCCAGTGCTTCGGTTTGGTGTATCACTGTAAGAAAACTTTGCTTGAGCTAGTGCCAAATCCCACTGTTTGGGATTCTGATATACTAAAATCTTTAATATATTCCCAAAGCTCTTGTTCACTAATTCAGTTTGTCCATGTGTTTGAGGATGGTATGCTGAAATAAAACTAAGGTTAGCTCCTAGTTTCTTCCATAGAGTCCTCCAGAAATTCCTTACAAATTTGGTATCTCGACCTAATACAATACTTATAGGTAAACCATGCAGTCCTACAATATCTGAAAATAATAAATTAGCTTGTTTGTTGCATCACTAGTTTTCCTACAAGCAATGAAATGTGCCATTTTAGAAAATTTATCTACTACAACATAAATGGAATCATTTCCTCTCTGAGTTTTTGGTAGTCCTAGAACAAAATCCATGAACTGTATCCCATGGTCGGTTTGGTATTGGAAATGGATGATACAGTCCTGCATTCTGACTCCTTCCTTTGGCATGCTAACATATCCTACACTTCTCAACAAACTTCTTAACATCAGTTTGCATTTTTAGCCAATAATAAAAAGCATTCACCTGAGCGAAGATTTTATCTTGACCAGATAATCCTCCACTATGCTTCTCATTTATTATGTTTTCCCTCTTGGAACATTTGGGAATACACAACTTGTTGCTTTTAAATAATAGGCCTCCTTGAATGAGGTAGTCCAACCACTAACTTTTGTTATGGCTCATTGGATTCTAAGTTGTTGCATAGATATCTCTAAAATCTTCATCATCCTTATACATTTCCATCATTTACTCAAATCCTACAACACCCACTTTGAGTTATTGCATAATAAAACTTACCCTGCTCAATGCGTCTACTACTTCATTTGACTTACCACTCTTATTCTTTATTACAAAAGTAAAACTTTGCAGAAATTCTACGCACTTGGCGTGTTTCTCATTCAGCTTCGCTGTTTATTGATAAACTATAAGGCATGATTGTCTGAATATAAGATAAATTCTTTTGGCATCAAATAATGTCTCCACTTTTTCAAAGTTTGCACAATAGCATAAAACTCCTTATCATAAGAAGAATATTTCTTCTTTGCATCATTTAGTTTCTCACTGAAATATGCTATTGGTCATTTCTCTTGACTTAGAACTGCGGCAACTACAACTCCACTAGCATTTGTTCTACTTGAAAGACTTTCTCAAAATCTGGCAAAGCTAAAATTGGCTCCTTTGTGATTTTCTTCTTCATCAGGTTAAAGTTTTTGTCTGTTGCTTCTATCCACTTAAATGGCTGATTGATCTTCTTGATTATCTCAAGGATTGGTGCACAAATTTGACTAAAACCTTTGATAAACTTCCTATAAAAACTTGCAAGTCCATGAAAGCTTCTTACCTCAAATATGCTTCTGGGAGTAGGCCAATTCCAAATTGCTTGAACCTTCTTTGGATCCATCTTCAAGCCCTTCTTTGGAAACTACAAATCCCAAGTACACCAGATCCTCCATGAAACTACACTTCTTCAAATTTTTTAGTAGTTTCTCTTTCTGCAGAGTTCTTAGGACAAAATTAAGATGCTCTAAATGCTCCTCTTTACTTTTACTAAAAACCAGAATATCATCAAAATAAAAAATAACAAATTTACCTGCATACTCCTTCAAGACTTCATTCATTAACCTCATGAATGTGCTAGGTGCATTAGTGAGCACAAAAGGCATCACTAACCACTCATACAACCCACTATTTGTCTTGAATGAAGTTTTCCATTCATCACCTTCTCGGATTCTTATTTGATGATATCCACTTTTCAAATGTATTTTAGTAAAGTATTTGGATCCACTTAAATAGTCCATTAAATCATCCATGCATGGCAAAGGGAATTTGTACCCGATTGTGATCCTGTTGATAGCTCTGGAATCTATCCACATGCGCCATTCTCCTCCTTTCTTTGGATTGAGTACTGTTGGTACAACACATGGACTGAGACTTTCTCTGATCAGCCCCTTATCCATCAGCTCTTGTACTTGCCTTCCAAATTCTGCATTCTCTTGAGGAGTTAGTCTATATGCTGCTTTATTTGGAAAGCTTGCTCCTAGTATTAAGTCAATGTGATGACTAATACTCATAATCGGTGGTAATGCATTCGACAACTCATCCATAATAATATCAGAAAAATCATCTAAAAACATTTTAACTCCTTCAGGAAAATAATTCAAGTTTGTGGAAGACAAAATTACCTTTGTTCTTCCCACAATAGCAAAATGCAACTCATCATTCTTCACTACTTCCTGTAATAGCTATTTTTCTCTTATTAGCATAATACTGCTCCTAGGTGCTCCTTTGTTAGCGTCATCCTTCAATGGTAGCAATGTGTGTTTAGTTCCATCTTTCTCCATGGTATAAGTGTTTCTCCTCCCGTCATGAATCACTTTCCGATCAAACTACCACAGTCTCCCCAATAATATATGACATACATCCATGGGCATTATATGGCATAAAATCACATCTTTATACGCAACAATTTGTATCTCCACTTTGCACTATTCAGTCACAATGATCTGATGTCTCTTCTGCAACCATGACATTTTATAAGGTGTAGGGTGCATGGTCTTTTCTAGCTCGAGCTTGTCCACGATCTTTGTACAAAGAAGATTGTCAGTGCTTCCACTGTCAATTATTACTTTGATACACTTAACTTTTTGATTTACAGGTAGTTCTAAACAAATTCTTCCTATGTGCAGGTTCCCTAGTCTCCTTCTCCACTCTAAGCAAAGTCCTTCTCAATAACAGTGATTCACCTTCTTCAGGGGGTTCTTCCTTCTCCATAATTCGAGGTGGTTCTGGCTTTGCCTCAGCCACATTCGCACTCCTCTGACTTGCTAATTTGTTATGAAGATAGTCCCATGACATATGTCCCCATTATCCACATGCATAACACCGGACATCTCTTCCTCACCCTCTTCCTCTAGGCACAAATATTCCTCTCCTAGATTCTCTCCTCTATGGTGGTCTGCTACTTGAGCTTCCTACTTCATGTTGATGCTGTTTTCCTATTGATCTGGTAGCTCCTCTACCTCTTAATAAGCTTTTCCCTCTATTCCTTTGACTTTGTTTCCTCAATATCTTCTCTTCGGCCTTCAAACATGCCTGACAGGCATCTTGAACAGTTTTTAGACTTAACATGCTAATGTCATCTTGTATATCATACCTTAAGCCATTGATATATCTAGCTATCGTTTCCACATCATCCTCTACATGCCCTACTCTAATACTCAATCTATAAGACTCTTCTGTGTATTCTTTAACAGACATTCCTTTTTTCCTTTTTGCAATTGCTTAAAAAGATTCAAATGATAGTCTTTAGGCAAAAACTTGGCTCTCATTTTACTGATCATTTTGTCCCATAGCTTGATCTTGGACTTCCCCTTCTTCATTCTTGATGTTTGTAACTCGTCCCACCAGATGGCTGCCTAACCCCCTAGTCTGGTAACTACAAAATTCACCTTCTTCCTCTCATCAACCTCTTCATATTCAAAGTACTAGTCTAAGTATCTGAACCAACCCATTAGCTCTTCTGCGTTCAGACTCCCATCATACATAGGAATTTCCACCTTAGGTTTTCCTCCCACCTTTGCCAACATCTTAATGATTTTGGCAGTTTCATTATCTTTGTCTACTACCTCCTCTGTAGGAGAATCTTTTGAAGAACTCTCAATTCCTTCATTAGGTGCTCTTCTTTGGGCAGTTGCAATTGACTCCATTCTCGTACGCAAACTCTTTACCTCTTCCAGTAAAATTGCATTTGCCTCAAGTCTTCCTCGACAAATGCCTCTCCTTAGCAACATATTTGCTAGAAACAATCCTTTCTTCTGCTCTGATACCAAAAATGGTGCAACAAAAACAATGGTTTAATAAAAACCCACTTTTGGATCTATAAAACCCAATAGTCACCCCATTGAACACACCTTTTTCTTTGAAAAGAATTCCTTTTCTTTTCGTAACTCAAAAGCCTTGAAAAAGCTTAAAACTAACGGTTTTCCCTTCCGAGACCCAAAATACCCTTGAAAAGGCTAAAACAACACTTTTCCACCTTTTAAACAATTATATGAGCTATTGCCGCAAATCCAAATCTAGTCAATCGAATGGCTCAGATTGAATCACAATATCGCGATCGAGGTTACAAGGGTACACACTATTGGCAGTAGTCTTTGGCAGAGGTCTGATGCGATATCGCTAATCACTATCGGCGATTACAATGGCCCTTAACACTTTATAATTCCTGCTCTGAAGTGTTGATGTGATATATGTCAATAATCGTAATCGTAAAGGTTTGGGAACAAGCCTTTGTCATGCACCGATCTAAATGTGTGATGCAATATGTAGGCTGGACCCGATAAGGCCCAAAACTCACATGCATGAGTTTTCAAATCCACTTCTTCGAATCTACTAAGTGTTTAGCATGGTTTCTCTTTGTAAATGCTTTCGGCGATACAACAAGGAAATACACAGGGGCAATGCTATAAGGGTTCTACAGACTCGATAGTGTTAAAACTCCCGTCTATAATGATTTGAAGTCCGGATCCTTCAATTTGAATGTGGTTTATGCCCGATACTTAGTGTATTTAGGTTTTCTACCTGCGAAACCAAAACAAGGAAATGCACTCACCAAACGATCCTTTAACAAAATATTTCCATCATAAAGTATGAAAAGCACAGTGAGAGCATCAATAACATCTGAATAATAGAAAATCAAGCATTTTAAGGCCTCCACAGCCTATTTATATCATTATGCATTCAACATTGGTTTATTCACAATAAACAATAACAAATTCTCGGCCTTAGGTCAGATTACGCCGAAAAATACCTCTGTCTCCAAAAGAATGCAATCCACTCCCGCTCTCTATGCTCTCGCTCCACTCATCTATCTTGCTCGTTACATTTTCCTCTTTTTTATCAATCAATAAACACTCTAACAATATCTAACAATAAATCTCTATTTTTAATAGATCTAACAACAATCTTCTAATTCCTAGCTCTATGCTAACAATCCCTATCTCTGAATCTAAAATAAGATAGTCTCTAACTTATTACAATAATGAATCATAACTAATTTCTTGAGAGATCCAACCCTCTCAGTAAAATTAGATTTTTACTGATTAGGTCAATGAATTTCAACCACTTTTAGCCACAACATGTGAACAAATTTTCGCATTGTTGGCTAAGTTCGGATGCTCTTGCATCAGTAAGGAGCATTTGAAACTTAATGATAAACATAGAGGTCTAGGCTAGAGAAATGTTCTGACGTCTTTAATTGTAGGATTTGTCGTTATTTTTCAACGTTAAATTCCAAGTGTTATATCTCCTGCTACATATATAAGTGTATAGGATCATTCTCCATGTACCTTCAGGTATATCAGATGACACTCCATGCATGATAAGTATATGGAAACACTCCTATCAAACAGTTACGCAATAGACAAAACTACTACAGACTACACTTCCATGTACCTACGGGTATATTTTGGAAGTCTCGTATAGGTTGATATCCCATTGTAGGTAACCGAGTTGACCACCTTGTATATTGTGATACATCAAACAAAAAATTCCATAAAGTTGTCTACATGTACATAAATCCTTGGTTAAGAAAGGTGGTATATTGCAGTTCAAAATTACTTTGTAAACCCTTTTTCATAGTTACCCCTATTTATTTCATTTTGTGTCTTTAATTTCTAAAATCAATTAATTGACCACGTAATAACATCCTCCCTATGGAAAAACTCCTTAGTGGATCTTTGGTTGAGCCTAATGGAAACAGTTCCCAAGTCTGGACACCAATCAAGGAAACCCCTTTAACGGGAATCCTGATCCTTTTCCTTTGTTTGGAAATATTGGTGCTCCTTATATGGAGATGTTGTCCCTTCCCATATTTATCGTTGGTTTACTAGTTTGGTTATTTTCAACCTCCTTGGTTGCGAATGTCCAAACTTCTTCGCAACTAAGTAGTCCTCCACCTAAAAAATTTGATCATAAACTTGACCCTTTTCCTTCTTCGCATGTTTGTTGTTCTTCCTCTTCTTCCTCTTCATCTAGGGAAAGACTCAAAGATTCAATACCACTCTCTCTGAATGTGAATTTCATGGGTCTATTCCTGACCAACCATTATTTGAGGAAATGGCTAACTTGGTTCCACCTTCTTTTGATCGTACCTTCCTTATAGAGAGTCAGTCTCATAGTGCTCAGGTTTGTCTCTTTTCTTGAGGTTCTAATGAGCTAGGGGGAAATCCTCCCATTCCAATGGCACAAGCGTGATAATCCTCCCATCCCCATGGAAAATGGAGTGAATCCTCCCGTTCCCATAGCATAGAGGAGTAGTTCGCTTGTTTCCATAGCACAAGATGGTATTTCTCTTGTTACCATAGCACCCCCTCACAGTAGTATGGTCACTTTCTTTGATTGAAGTGGACTGGTAGGATATCATCTTCCTTGTTACCTGCCCTTCCAGATCATATTATAGGATTATAATGTTCCTATACATGCCACAGTCATAGATGAAGGTACGTTTATTAGTATTTTTTCCTCAACTACTTGGCAAGATTTAGGTTCTCTGTAGCTTCTGGCTGTTACCCAAAATCTATTAGATTTTAACAAAGGAACTAGTAAACTGTTAGGTATCCTTCCTTAATTACCTATTACTTTGGGAGGATATACTGTTTATATCAATGTGATGATAGTCCAAGGAACTTTTTATTTTAATTTAATCCTTGGGTGTGACTATGTTTATGGCATGGGAGCTCTTATCTCTTCACTCTTTCGTGTGATGTGTTTCCCGCATGAAGAAAGAATCGTGAACATTGAAAAAATTTCATTAGTTGGTCCTAATTTAACTCCTAATCAACCCGCTTTCCTAAATGGTCCTTATATGGAAGTAGTATCTCCCTTGCTATAGATTAATTATGTGGAAACTTGTCCCATGTCCACTCTATTGATGATCTAATAGGTGATGTAGTGCATCATGTATTGGGAGCATTGGAGCCTGGTATTTCCATTGGATCAATTGATGTCTATCCCTTCGAGAGAATTTTCTTCCATATGATGAGAACCTCTTGGAAGACATGGCCTCCTGTAGGTCATGATCAAGGTTCCCATGAGTAGAGTTCCTTCTCTTGTGTCAAGTTTCGTTAAAAAATGAGACAATGTCCTTTGAGAAGAGTTCCTTTTTACTTGTGTCAATCTCATTAAGAAGCGAAACAAGGTGTAAGGGAAAAGTTCCTTTTCTTGTGTCAAGCTCGTTAAAAAATGAAACAAGGTCCTATGAGCATAGTTATTTTCTTGTGTAAATATCTTTAAAAAATGAAATAGATCCCCTTCAAATTGGAGTCTTTGATTCCATCTCCTAAATTCCCATTCGATTCTTTCACTCGATCTCATAAATGATCCTTCATTCCATCCACCTATTAGTCACCAATAGTCTACTTAGGTGAATGAAATGAAGCTTCAGGGGGCATGTGCCTATAATTGAGTCATTATGTAAGTTGTTTCAATATTGTGTAAAAATGAAACCACTCTGAAGTATATTTTTTATCATCTTTCAAGATTGTGGAAAAATGAAACCATCTTCAAGTCTTCTCAAGCATAGTTTCCACATGTTTTAAGCTTTCGTAAAATTGAAACCATTTTCATTCTACCTCCCATGATTTCCATTTTCATCATCCTATTTCTTCCAAATGATCCTTGGTTTTCTCTTTCCATCATCGCCATCTTCTTGGGTGATCATACACTTTCACTTGGTTTTTTACCCTTTCATGAGGAACCACTGTGATGAGTGGGCTTATTAGCTAGCTTCCTAACCTTTTTGTGTTTTGAGTAGTGCCATTATAACCAGAACTAGTTGTTACCCTCTATACAACTCTTTCCTTGAGGAGGAGTTCTCTTTTAGCTCTTTTCAGATGCCCAAAACATGAAAATATTGTCGTGCACTTATCTTTTCAAACTTGTTAAAGTAAATGAAAAGACATCTTCCTAGTATAAGTTTAATCCTTTTTTGGACTGGAATGGATTATTTACGAAATAGGAATACTTTAGTTGAACATGACTAAAATATTGTCATGGGTATCGTTTTATGCCTTTTTTGGCCCAAGAGACAATTTTGCGAAAAGGAACCTTTGGATTTTTCTTTTTTTCCTCCTTTTCAAACTCTCAAAACATGAAATGGAAGTTGATTTACACCTTCTCTAGACTTGTAAAGGAATCAAATAGTTATTGACTCGTTAAACATGATGGGACCAAACCACTCCTTCTCAGGGTTGATTGAAAATACTTAGAGGGCTTCATCTGAAGGATGAACTTACAGATCACGCATATGTTATCTTCAAGCTTGTCAAAAATAAAGTGGTACTGGTAAAAAATGACTAGGAAATTGGGAAAAATTGAACTTAACCTATTAATGGAAGTGAGTCTCCCTTGAACATGAGACTCTTCCACTTCATCTTCATGGTTATTTGGTTGGGAAATTGGCTTGCCTCTTTAGTTCATGATACCTTATTTAAAATTCTTCATCATCAGGTTTGGGCCAATTTTTCCAGCTCCATTCAATGTTGTCGATATGTTTAGGAGAAGTCCTTCAATTGATATTTGTTGCAATACTCTTAAGCCTTCATTTGTGTATGTCATTCATAAGCTAGCTCTACATCAGAATCATTCCATCTCAAATCATGATAGCTATTTCATTTCATTTACGGGGGATACATCAAGGCCCTCTTATGATGGTTCGCTTCCTATCGACATCAATGAATTATCCAGGAAGTTGAGCTAGAAACTCACTTTAGTGCCTTGGAATTTCATACATAAATGGAAATATTCCTCTCTTTCAATGACAAGTTTACATCATTGGCCTTCGACCGAAATATTTTGTGTGGTGTTTGACTTAAACTCATTTATTCACACCACATTGATTGTACTATAGTACCTTGAGATCCATTATCATTATCGGTGATTTCTCTTGTGTTTTCTAACATCTTACACAATTCTCCAATAATCGGATGGTGTCTACCATGTTCGACTCCAACTCATTTATTTGCATGGTTAGACTCATACATTGGATGATCAAGTGAATGAGATAGAAGACCATAGATCTAACTTCATCTATCTGGGTTGTGATTTTAGGATTAATATAAGATTACAAAGTATGATGGCTATAATCATACAAAAAATCATCCTAGCATGGGTCCACACTCTATCATCAATGGATGAGACCTCGTGATCATTGTACATGTAATTATGGCTTACAGCATGAGCATGGGTATGCATCCCTCAGTAGTGATATCATGATGAAAATGTATTGTAACATATGATGATCTTGACTAGTTTTTCTTGTCCTAGACTTGTCGCAAGGTAAAGCACTTTAATCATCAACTGCCACTTCTGACTTTGTACTTTAGGGGGAAATCTGTTATATGTCATTTTGTCATGTCTAGTCAATATGCCTACAAATTAGATAAATCAATATCCATGAACATGTTGTCATCATCCCTTCACTAATCCCTAAGAATGACTCTTCCAAAAATTATAATTTCTAGAAGAAATTTCTCAAAATCATTGCTTTTAGCCCCAACGCTCTCTGCCCTCTTGGTTACCTGTGCTTAGTGCATGTTTCTCCCTTAGACACCAGCATTGGCCAACATTATTTTATCCCTTCTGTAGGTTCGTTGATTCTAGAAATTCAGGAAAATTAAAAAAATATTCTCAATATTCCTCTTCCAAAAGCTTACAAAGGTTGTTTTAACTATCCACCATCGATAAGAGCTCAAATCCTATATGATCCTACCTTGAATACTTCAACTCTTATCCTTTGATCTCATCCTCCCATCATATGTGGATCTCAATCCCATAATGGTAAATCCTACACTACCATCCTTCTCCTATAAATTTACTACCATCCATAGCACCGGGGTTGGATTTTCGAGATTGATGGTGCCCTTATGCTACTTACTTGAACCTAAAGGATTCATCACCTTCATGCATTAGTGTTTATATTGAGGTTTTATTTATGGCAAGGAAGGACAAATCAACTTGGGGAGTCATGTACACAATCAACTACTATTTATTCTTGTAAAATATCTCCTATTTCTATTAATACAAAGAGTATCTTGTTTTCCTATATTTGTTGTGTTATGTTCACACTCGTGTATTTCAGTGCTATTTTGATTCATTGAATAGAGATGTTAGATTATGCTACATATATATTGTGTGTCCTTTTCATGTTTTAGTTGTGTGTGAAAGTCCTAATTATAACACTTGGAGCTACAATTAGAGCTTACAATCAAGGAGGAAAGGGAAGCTTGGTACGTATTCGAGCTAGGCTTCATTCCCGTACTCTAATCTCTCTAAGGAAAAATTTATGTTCTTTTCCTTCTAGTGTTCTAGACTAGGCCACTAAGTCTAGGTAATTTTCCTTTTTCCGCAATCATAAAGTATGCATAACAGAAGCCATGATAGAACCAACTCTCTCTATAATTGCATGGAGGAAAGTCTCATTATCTCACCCTTTGTTGAAAGGTGGGAATCTTAGGAATCTAGATCAGTCTCATTTTGTGATCTGTTGGATCCATGAACTCGACTTGTCTTTAGTTGAGTGACAATAAATTAATTCCTTCACACAGTTAAAGGGAACATAAGCCTTGTTAATGTTTATTACTCAGGTAGATAGAATGGAATGTTGACTTAGATCCATGGTGAGGGTACTTGTTTTATTGGAGAATAAGGCTTGATTACAAGTGTCACCATTCTCCAAAAGGGTCTACAATTAAATAATAGAACTTATCCACTGATTAATCTGGACATGCATTTAAATAAGGTTAAAGACCACTAAGATATTTTTATTGGAACTAAACTTAACTCTTGAGGAGGTATACTAAATTCCTCGACTAAAAATTGATATTGTTCCTCTTATTTCTAGTGGTTAACTGGTTAATTATGAAAATATCAAGTCTAACAACCGTCTTAAATGGTATTAATGGAAGGTGAATTTCTAACAAAAGTTGATTGCTACACTTATGGTAGTAATGGTGTTATCTTATTTGGTAATAATAATTTCCATGTCCTTTAAGCTAAGATAAACCATCTAGCTTTAATCATAAACCCAAAAAAGTGGTGTACTCATTGATATTCAGTTAGGTGCTCCATATCGATGATACTTAGGGTTATGACGTGATTATAATATATATATATATTAATATATATATATATATATATATATATATATATATTACAGTTTTATTAGTAACCTAGTGTAGTGGTGTACTCGATGACATTAGTGTAATAGCATTGTACCCATGATACTATGGTGATAACATGAAACAAGCCATATAGTATTGTTATATAGGAGTGTTAAGTATAAACAAGTGATATGTCATAATATCTATACATGTCTGTGTTTGGGAATGAGATAGTGTATTCATTAAGGTTTAATATGCTGGTATTACATAGGTCAATAATTAATTTATGATAATTAAATGTAATACCTACATAATATGTGTGTGTGTGTATGTGTGTGTGTGTCTCATAATAATTGTAATGCATGGGAAAGGATATAAACTAACTTAACACCCTTAATCAGGAATTGTATAACGACTTTGATTACTATACAAAAGGGTAAAATGTATAGACTATATAGTGATGGTGTTCTGATTAAGTAAAATCTATGGTATATAATTTAAACTTGACATAAAGGAATAATATTTTTTTTTTAATCATTAGGATACTTCAAACACACTATGATTTTACATAGGTAATTCTACAATCAATGAAGGAATGTAATTGATCCTTATACACCAAATATATTCCTCACTGTTTTGCAAGTGTTTAACTATTTATTTTATGGGTGTTGTTGTAACTTTAAAAGCTCATAATACAATGGGAAGTTCACAATATTTTTCCATAGCTGCAAAAATTAATTTTTTTAAATAGTAGTACTTTTCCACCCTTTCTACTCTTTTATAACCATCATGCAAGTTCCAAATTACATCGTGGGGTCATTATAGGTAAATAGATTAAAATTTATATTGGGGGACCAAAGTGTTTGAATGATAATGAGAGGAAGGAGGTATGAAATAGTGCCTGAGTGGTATACCACCGGGACATTCATCACAGAAAGAGTTATGTCTCCCCCCCACCCCCTCATGTTTATAAAACAACTAGATAATCCACCTGATGTCGTCTAGTGATGTCTCATTCTGTGTGATTTGTATTCAGAGCCAACTGATTGAATTCACTCCTCCTTTTCTTTCAAGGAAACATGAAGATTAAAGTCACTAAACCTCAATCCTCATACTCTTCCCAACTAGTTAATTTTGAATACCTACTAGTAATATACTAGGAAGAAAATACCCATTAAATCCTTTGTGAATTTTTCTTATACAATTTTGGGGAGTGGACCAAAAAGATACCTCCTCAGTTTGGGAATCCTATTTAGGCTAATTCATTAGTCCTTAGACCTATCCTTACCATTCCTTAGACCTATCCTTACCATGAATTCATCTATTGGTGTCTTAAAAATTATATACCTATCAATAAAATCATTGTATTTGAGAATGAAGTTAACATGTTAACTATTCACCCATTTTCCATTTAAGAAATGCTAACGATTATAATTCCTAACCAAAAATTACCCCTAAATGAGGATTTCCTAAGCCAAAGTTATAATGAGTCGAATTTTGAGGAAAAGGAACTTTTTCTTGAGTCTTTATTACCCTTGAATTCCCTTTACCATAAACCACCCCTCCATATCCTTTTAATGTATTTCATTAAATGTCTAGACAAATCCTAAGTATGGTTTGTTTTCTACTTGGATATGATGATTCCATGTCAGCCAGTGATATCATATTATGGATTTTAGCTTCACTTTCACCCACCAAGAAGTCATTTGTTAGATTTAATTTTAATTAGTATTGGGAATATGTCATCAATATTTAGCTAGCTCATTATGGTATGATTAATATTTTAGGTACTAATTTTCCCTTATGTGTCTCTTTCTTGATTTTCAAGTTGGCAAGTTTTAAAGCCTACATATCCAAATTAAAGACCAAATGGAAATGAAATCTCTATTATTCATTGGACTCCATTTGTTAGAAATCAACCCCAAAATATGGCTTTTGTTGATTTTTTGTCAATATGTTTTTATTTAGTTGTATATAATTTATTGTTTGATCGATTCTGTCCTAGGTGATTTCAGGAAATCAATAACATTGTGTAGCTCAGAATTGATACTATATTGGGATATTGGTATCTATACAAAGATCTTACATAAACTTAGGTATATGGTTAGGAATTGCCTCCTTATATACTTCTAGTTTTTTTTCCAATGAGGATATTTTCCATTTTGTATCAAAGAAACGTTTATACATGCGTAAATTAAATAAAGTACAACCTTTCTTGATTAATACTAGAGTAGTGTTACAATAAGTTGAGCATATTCTAAGGAAATCAAATTATCTCGAGGAGAAGTGTGGCCATATGAATTGCAAAGAATTCTATTAGAAAGAAGAGTCAAAAAAGGATATACACCTTACAAGCAAGTGGCTAAACCATACAAAGAAAAATTTGTTAATGGTGATGTTTGGGAACAAGATCCAATTCATATTGCACAACACAGTCCGAAATCTCAAACTTTACAACATATTGTTTTGGATACTCTTCAGCTAAAATAAAATGATATGAAAAGAGGAATATGAAAGACACAATAGAAATTATCAATCTCAAAGATTGAGGATGAAGAAAAATAATTATAAAAGAAACCATGAGTTGAAGAAGAATAACATATAGTGTCAACTCAAAGTAAAGAAAAATATTTACCCTGTTAGCTTGCATTCGATAGGGAACTCTCGATAATGGCATCTATAGTTCCAAAGACTTCATCTTCAGGTATTTGAACTTCAATCACAAGGAAACAAGATAGAATTCATTCCCAACTCATGTAGATTAAAAATAAAAATATCAAAATGAAGCAAGATTCTTATTCAAGATTGTGGAAAAAGGTTCAATATGACCTCAAACTAGGTTACTGTCTTCACTAGATTAAGAAAAATAATAGTTGAATATTGATATTTTGGAACCTAAAACTTAGAAATTTAAAATTACGGAATTTTACAAGGAGGACAAATTCACTATAGATTTCAAAAGGATACATTTGGTAAATTAGATGAATCTATATAGGTAGAATAGAGAGGTTAATTTCATAATCTTAACGAATAATAATAAAAATGCCTTAAAATTAGAAACTATGCTGAAAAATGTGAGTAATCAGTTGAAATGCTAAAATATTATACTAGGACCAAGCAAATGAAAATCAATGATTTGTTGCAATGCATTATTATATTGGGGAAGGACCCAAAAGATTCAATTTCCCTAATCAAATCTTAACATAGAGAATTTCCATTTTTAAGAAGAAATTTAAAAATGGCAACTGTTGAACATGTCTAAAGACCTTGATTGGAAGTTACACAAAAATAGAAAAAATAATTATTTTTTGTAATTATTGAGTAGAAAAGTTTGATATTTATGTGGAAAAAATTAAACCGTTGATAAAAGAAAGGACTAATAATGTATGTCATCATCTTCTTTAGCACCAATAACAACAGTTAATCCATATGATAATTGGCTAAGACAATGCCATATTTAAGTATAAAAGATATTAAGAAAATAGTCATAGTGCAGAACACATATAATAATAATATCATGCAAGAGGTAGTGGATAGAAATGAAACAATTCCTATAGATCAAGATCTAACAAAAATATTATAGGGGAAATGGATTAATTGAATTAATAGTTAGTGAGAACAAATGCTTTGATCAAAGCAAGGAACAACTTTTTGGGAAGAAGTAGTTATAAACATTTCATAATCTGGGGAGCAACTAAGATTGTTTGCGATGAAGTAGATTTATTATATAATACATAATAGGCCATTGTAAAGATTTAGGAATAATTAGGGAATAAACCTCTTATTTCCTCTAGAATAATAAAATTCCATAAATTTAGTATTTGAGAGAAGTTTAGGAATCTATGCATTGAAGACAAAACCTATGTCGTAACGGAGATAAATAAAGTTTCAAATAAAACAAATTCCTTCCAACAAGATCAGGATAACTCGAATTCAGTGAAAAAGGAGGTGGAAACATTCAATAAAAGGTTTGATTTTCTAAGAGTAACGAATATACCTTCTTATTGGTATCATAATAATAGGTTGATGACTCTAGATGCATGTAACACCCCATCCTCTCGTGTCTACCCAATCAACTGACCAGTTGGGGTAAACATGTGACGAGAGAGGTCACTATAAGGGACTCAACCTCCTTGGTGACCTTAAAGAAATATAATCGATGGAACATATCAAACAATCCCATCCACATCAGCAATAACACCCTCAAGAGACATGCAAGCCACTCAGACAGCCTATCCCTCAGTCCCACTGATGTTTTAAGCCTTTTAACCCCTGGTCACTTTCATGCTATAAGCAAGATATGGTTTAGAAGTCAAAGTCACTCTCACAAGCCTATGTGCCAGTGTCCCTATACTCTTTTTAGTAGACCTCTTCTAGCATCCCTAGAGTCTTTTCTACAAACCTTTGTCAGCGCCCTCAAGATTTGAGCCACTTTTCTAGTCCAGAATCGCGGCCTATGCCCAAAACTTATTACAACCTCCATAATCCATCAAAGAGATGATGAAAAGATAAACAAATAAAAAATAAACCTCAGGACTAGGCCTGAGCATCCCCAACCAGGTTTGAAATTTTGTCAAACACTTCCCATAAATGCAACCTACAGGTCTAGCATACAAGAGAGAGCATGAATGAATAAAAGAACTTATTAAACATCACCAGAATGATCACCACATTCTCTTTTGAACTGTTATAACATCAAATAGGTCTTGCGTCCATCCATTTAACAAATACAAGTAAATACATGAAATAACCATGACATGGACCCTCCATATAACCATGCTTATAACCAGCATAAAACCATATAAATATCAGAGATATGCATGCCATTAAATCCACATATGAACAAGTGAAAAAGTGGCAGAACATAGACTTTATTAATCATAGGCAAATCCAACTAGGTTCAGGACTTCCACGTACCACCTGACCATAGACATGGATAAACGAAATCTCTCTTTCAGATAGTCAGCCTCGTGCCATATTCTAAGCATGAATGGGGGATCTCATAAAACAACCAATCCAAGGAAAACCAAGGGAATCAATAGGTTAAACCACCCCACCCTCAACAAACTATGATCACACCAAACCCAGTGCTCCGATCACCACTGAACCAAACTTGGAATTCCATCTGGATTCCATCATTATCCTTGACGAATTTTTCATCTCCTTGTCTCTTAGGCTTTACTGCAATCCAATCCCAGATCACTAGGCCCTAAACTGAGACCAGTCTCTTAGGATCTACCACAATCTAAGTCGGGATCACTATGACATAAACCGAGACTATTCCCTCAGGCTTTACTGTGTATCCTGCCAAAAATGGTCAAGGGATTCCCAGGCCTTTGGGAATGAGCCTTGAGACTACTTCTACCCCAGATTCCAAAATCCATTTGGAAAACCAAAACTCAAAATCGAGATAAACATCCAAACATACCATTGCATCCAGAAAAACACAAGACTAAGCTGAAAACCATTGTCATAACCCGGCAAAACCATGCCACCGACAACAAGAGAACCATACACCAACATGCAAATCCATGCATGTCAAACTAGCTAGGAAATCACACCTGCAAAAGGTTACCTGCAAGTATTTCCACTGAAGTTGCTTAATCCTACTCTTCTTCCTTGATCATTTCTTTCCTTTCCTTTCCTTTCCTTGCTTTTCCTTCCTTGATCCAAAGCTAGCGTGCTCCAAGAAAACTCTAAGTGACCAAGAGTGAGAGAGAGATAGAGAATAATGAGAGAGATTGAAAACTTGAACTGGCAAAAGGTTACCAAGTGATCCTCATAAGCCTTTATATTAGGCATTTATTTTCTTCAATTTCCATTATTCTCCTTAAATTTGCTCCTCGCATGCAACCTGTGACCTTTCACCTTAATTTTCTCATATTTTCCTTTATTTTCAGAAATAGATGTGCCAAAAATGCCTTTTTTCCTTTTAATTCCTTTTCCTTATCCTTTATCAATTTTCCTTAGCCAAAATACATATCTAATGATGCCCACTGGGATATATTTTCTTGACATTCATCTTGGAATAAGTGTCCCTTAACTGTGGTCATATTTTCCATTTATTAACTTTTATTACATGAAATTTTCACTAGAGTTATTATAAAACCCTCCCCCTTGGGGAATATCATCCTCAGTTTAAACCACACCATGACCTCAATAAAACCGCTCAATATAAAACATACTACCGATGGAGCTTTATAACTTAACTCGTTGCGGTATTTACAACGAAATACCCACTCAAAGAAAAACATCATGACAACATGAAAATATAACAACCATAATAACATGACACCCATACTTCTTATTGGAGTTTTATAACTTAGCTCATGGCGGTATTTACATCCATATACATATACACACATATACCAAAACATCAATAAAACATATGCCAAACATATACCAACATCAAACCAAAATTTCTTTGCCTCAACCAACAAATAATGAAGCATACATGGCCCACATCTAATCCACCATCTCCCATGTAGCTTCTTCAGGCCCAAAGTGCTTCCATTGCACTTTAACTTACTCTATGGCTTTGTTTGTGAGCATGAGATGCTTCCACTACAATATGCATTGAGGCTCCAACTGTAACTCTCCTTCTTTCTCCACCTACAATACTGACCAATCAATAACATGATCAACATCCTTTATATACTTCTTAAGCAATGAAATATGGAAAACATCATGGAATTTAATTGTTGGAGATGTTCAAGTCGATATGCTACTAGTCCAATCCTCTCAAGGATCTCGAAAGGCCTATAATATTGTGGTTCCAACTTGGCACATGAACCAATCTTCAAAGATATTTTCTTGGGCTTGCACAAATACACATGCTACCCAACCTAAAACTCATTGAATACCCTATGTTGATCCGCATAACTATTCTATATATCATGTGCTTCCTTTAGATTGTTCTTTATAACCTCCATTTCTTGCTCCATATCCAGTCCAATAAGTACCATTTTCACTAGATCACTCCAACTAATGGGAGTGTTACAACTTTGTCCATATAATGTGTCAAAAGGACTCATCCTCAATGACTGTTGATGACCATTGTTGTACGTTAACTCAACCAATGGAAGATACTCCTCCCATTTCTTCACCTAATGCATCACGTACATCCTCAAAATATCCTCCAAGATCTTGCTTACCCTCTTTGTCTATCCATCTGTATATGGATGATAAATCGTAATGAAGACCAACTCTGTATCCAAACCTGAAAATATATTTCCAAAACTTAGAAGTGAACTTTGCATCCCTATCGAACACAATATTTGTTGGAACACCATGTAGTCTCACTATCTCTCTGATGAACACCTGGCTACCTCACTGGATGAAAATTTAGGCTTCACTAGAGTGAAGTGAGCTACCTTGATCAACTTGTCAACCACGACCATAATAGAATCATGTTGCCTCATTGTCCTTGGAATAATTGTAACAAAATCTGTGGAAATGACCTTCCATTTCCATTCGGGAATTGCTATAGGCTATAGTAAACCACCTAGATGCTTACATTCCACCTTTACCTGTTGACTTTAGGTTTTAACCTCATATAGAAATTACCTACATATGAATTCTAAAAAATAGAAAATAAACAATGACCAGAGCATAAAACATAAAACATATATGCACAAAGATTTTCCCCTGGATCCCAAAATCGGTACTACCAGATTGATTTTTCATTATATTCCTTTCAATTTTACAATACATATATATACATTCTAAAACATCCATAACCCCAAACAATTAACCCTTGATTAGAACATAACTATAGTTCCCTTGACTAGATTTAAAAAATAACATGGACAAAAAGCCATGATTCCCAAAACCATGTACGAAATCCATGCACAAAACCATAGGTAGGCCCACCAACCTAATATAGGTTCAAAAACAAAAATTCCCAGTGCCTTGTGCTCGACATAATGTACAAGGGGCCACAAGAGAGCTTAGTCATTGGTCTAGCCCTAAAACACCAATTATTTCTCTACACCAAGAGAAATCCTCAGTGCTCACAAACTTTGTCAATGCATTTGTAGTATTCTTCAAAGTGTCCACATTTACCAGCAACACCCTTTTATCCTCAACCATATCCCTCATAAAGTGATACTAAACATCAATGTTCTTTGTCTTTGAATGATAAGTAGGGTTCTTTACTAAGAAAATTGCACTTTGGTTGTCATAGTCTATCCTTATATCTCGTTTTACTAAACCCATACTTGAACACAACCTTTGCAACCAAACTTCTTCCTTTCTTGCATGAATGGCTTCCATATATTTTGCCTCTGTAGTTGAAAGTGCCACTACAGATTGTCTCTTACTCATCCAAATGATTGCACCTCCAAATAGGTTAAACACATACCCACTTCTAGATCTTCTCTGAACCAGATCTCTAACCCATTCTGCATCAACAAATCCATGGATGTCCAAAACTCTTTCTAATCCTCATCTTCCCTCATAACACAAAACATAATCACCAGTGCCATGAAAATACCTAAAAACCCACTTCACTGTTGTCCAATGCTCCTTCCCTAGTTTTAACATAAACCTACTCAATACTCCCACTAGATGTCTAATGACTGGTCTAGTACATACCATTTCATACATTAGGCTATCGACTACACTTTCATATGGAACACGGGACATGTCCTCTTCCTCTTCGTGTGTCTTGGAACACTATTCAACAAATAACTTTACACCTACAGGAATAGGAACCTTCATTGGTTTACTATCCTACATATTAAACCTCTGCAGAATTGTCTCGACATACTTCATCTGGTTTAACCAGAGCTTCCTCGTTGCCCAATCTCATTTAATTTCCATGCCCATAATATAGTTTGCAGCACCAAGATATTTCATGTCGAATTTGGAGGAAAATTGGGTCTTCAAATCCTGGATAATTTCTTTATCATTTCCAACCAACAACATACCATCCACATACAAGACTAGATAAATAACATGATCACCAATTAGCTTAAAATACACACCTTGATCTACTTTAATTCTGGTGAAGCCAAGTCCCTGTATAAATGTATCAAATTTCTGATACCACATCCTTGGTGACTATTTTAAACCATAAAAAGACTTTTTAAACTTGCATACCAATACTTTCTTACCCTTCATCGAAAATCATTCAGGTTGCTTCATCTAGATATTTTCTTCCAGATCCCCATGAAGAAATGTTATCTTCACATCCATCTATTCTAACTCAAAATAAAAATAAGCAGTAATAAATAAAATTAATCTAATGGAAGCTACCTTGGCAACACGAGAAGAAATATCACCAAATCAATTCCTAACACCTGGGAATAACCTTTTTCTACCAATCAAGATTTGTATTTCTCCACCTTTCCTTTTGCATTCATTTTCTTCTTAAACACCCATTTTCTGCCATTGGGTTTCCTTCTAGCCAACAACTCCACCAAATCCCAAGCCTCATTTTTTTATAGAGATGCCATTTCATCAACCATGGCCTCTTTCCATAGTTTTCCATCCTTTCAATCTACTTCTTCCCTCATAGCTCTAGGATCATCGTCAGTAATAGATAAAGAAAAATTTGAACAGAAAGAAGATAGACTATACCTTTCTGGTTGCCTTCTTTCTTGAATTGATCCTCTCACAGTTGGAGTTTGTGGCTCTTCATCTTATGATTCCTCTTCTGTTGTAGAGTCTGATTCTTCCTCCTTTAGCTCAAACTCTATCTTCTTAGGTTCCTTTGGTAGGACTTCATGTTTAATAATTTCTTTCACCTCTCTAAACACCACATCTTGGTTGTACACAACCTTCCTTCTTTCTAGGTTCTAAATCTTATAAGCTTTTAAACCATCCTTATACCCAATAAGGAGGCACCTTTTTAGATTTAGTATACAACTTTTTTCTCTTCTCCTTTGGAACATGTACATATGCATCACATTAAAACACCCTTAGATGTGAAATATAAGGTTTCTTACCAGTGCATACCTTATGTGGAGTCTTATCCTCGAACAATAATGAAGGTGATTTGTTGACCAGGTAACATCCAGCCTCCACCGCCTCTGCCCAAAATTCTTGTCCTAACCCAGCACCACTAATCATGCTTTTTGCCTTTTCCATCAATGTCTTGTTCAATCTTTTTGCAACTCCATTTTTTTGAGGTGTGTATGGAGTAGTCTTCTATCGTGCTATGCCACACTTCTTACATAACTCTTCAAATTCCTTCTTGCAAAATTCTCCACCGTTATCTGTCCTCAACACCTTTGTCTTATTCTCTCTATGGTTTTCCACCAGAGCCTTACATTCTTTAAACCTATCACAGACTTTAGATTTCTTCTTGAGGAAATATATCCATGTACTCCTTGAGAATTCATCTATAAATGATACATAGTACACAGATGTACCGAGTGATGGGACCAACACAAGTCCAAACACATCACTATGCACAAACTCTAATATATGTTTCATCCTCTTAGAAGCAAAGGGGAAGCTCACCCAATTCTGCTTCCCACATACACAATTTTCATATAAATCAAAATATAGAGAGAAATTTGACATACCTCCTACCATACCGTTACCATGAAGTATTCGAAGGCCCTTCTTTCCAATATGTCCAAGCCTTTGATGCCATAGCATGTTCTTTTCTCAAGGCACCACTAGATTTTTCTTCTCCCTTTTAGGAACCATGAAACTTTTTCACCCATCAATAATAGTGCTACCTTGAAGCTTATACATAGTTCCAATCCAGACTCCTTGCATCAATACCAATGACCCCTGAACCATCTTGCAACTTTCTTTCTCAAACATTGTTTTTACACCTGCATCATCAACTTACTTACAAAAATCATATTTATGGCCAATGCAGGAATATCAAGAACACTCGGAAGTGTTCTAATCCTTACACCTTGTAGCTTCAACTTGACCATTCCATGACCAATGAGTCTAGCCTTCCTACTATCCGCTAAGAAGACATCACCACCATCATATTTCTCATACTTGCAGAACTAATATATATGGGGAGTGATGTGAAATGATGCACCTGAGTCAATCAACCATGCCTCATGATCTACCTGTGTACTTGAAGAAGAATCCAAGTACACATCCCCACCTTCGTCTGAGGTGGTTTTCGCTTCTGCATAAGGAGCATCATCAGATCCCTTTCTGAGGAGTTTTAGATTTACAGTCCCTTTTGAAGTGTGCTTCCTTTCCACATTTCCAGCACACCTTTCAAGTTTTCCTAGATATTTAGATGCCCCTCTAGATTTAGATCTCCCACTCAAGGACTTATTTTTTTTCTATTTTTGCCCTCCGTATTTTTCCATCTCATCTCCTCTGATAGTAAGGATGAGACTATTTCATCAAACTGCAAGGCAATTGCATTGCTACCTATTACAACAACCAGACTATCCCACGAATCGGGTATGGAACAAAACAAACTAATGCACTTAACTCCATCTAAAATTTTAATATACATACATACATACATACATACATACATATATATAGATATAGATATATAGATATAGATATAATAACTGGCTTACCATAGTATTAAAGGCGTTCAGATGTTCTGTCACCGAGTCTCGATTTCTCATCCTCATGTTATACAAATTTTTACATTGGAATAGTTTATTCACCAGAGACTTAGATTGGTACAAAGTCCCTAACTTGTCCCACAAAGCCTTCTCCAAAGCTTCCCCTAATACATTCAGTGCAAATGACTCTGAGACACACAATCGTATTGTGCTCTTCTCCCTCTGATCCAACTTTTCCCAGTCTTTAGCTGACATTGTTGTTGGTTTAGTACCCAAATCTATCACGATCCACTGATTGTTATCCACCAGAAGATCCTCCATCTTGAGTTTCCATGACTAAAAAATATGACCATTAAATTTATAGATCTCTATCTTTCCACTGCTCACCATCTTCGTTCACCACAAGAATCGATTTCGCAGATCTCCCACTGAATTGGGTCCACCATGGGTCCAAGCAAAACCCCTTAGCAGCAAAGGCATGCCCTTGAAGCCAAAACAACTCTGATTCGAAATGTAGGTTTTCACCCCGTACAAAAATTACGTGCATACAAATTCTAAACACCAGAAAATAAACAATGGAGAGAGAATAAAACATAAAACATATATACACTGAGATTTTCCCCTAGATCCCAAAACCAGGATTACTAGATTGATTTTTCATTATATTCATTTCAATGTCATGATACATATATATACATGCCGAATCATCCATAAAACCCAATCCATTAACCCTAAATTACAACATAATCATAGTTCCGTTGATCGGATCTACAAAATACCATGGACAAAAAACCATCATGCCCAAAACCTTGTGTGAAATCCACACACAAAACCATAGGTAGGTACACCCACCTAATATAGGGTCCAAAAGAAAAAATTCCTGGGCATTGCCCCGGACCCCATGCAGGGGGGTTATTGCTCCCTTGTTTGTGGGGTAGTCATGGAAAGAATATAATATACACCCAACACTAAAAATCTAAACATATATCCATGAACTCTGCCACTTCCTCCTTCAAATTCACCTAATACTAGAATGTCTTCATCGTTGTCAATGTATTCTAATATCCTAGATGACCCGAGTATGGTTTGGCATGAAACTTGCTCAAGATAAGCTTCTTGAGCACACTGCAATTCGACACATAGATCCTGTCTCTAAAACTCACCAAAACATCTGACGTGAGATGATAGTCTATATCCCAATCACATGTACCTATACCTATACCTATAACTACACCTATATATATACTTGTACCTGTGCTTTGTTGTAATCTATGCATAATCTCCATGCATTTATCATCTTGATGTCCTTCTTGCTAGATCCTATCTTGTAACGCTATCCCATAACAGCTAATAGCTTTTATATGATTTACTTGTACCTTCCTACTACGAGCATCTGCAACTAGGTTATTTCTCGCTTTTATGTATCTAATCTTGAAGTCGAACTCACTAAGGGTAGCCAACCATCTAGGTTTCCTAACATTTAGTTTCAGTTGATCAAACAAATACTCCAACCCACTGTGATCTCTCATCAATGTAAACCTCCTGCCCAGAAGATAGTGTCTCCACATCTTTAATGCATGTATAATCATTGCTCACTCAAGATCATGTATCATATAGTTCTGCTTGTGCTCATTAAGTTTTTGTTACTCATAGCACACTACCTATCCTTCTTGCATGAGGACTCCATCAAGTCCTCTCTTGCAAGAATATGTACACAATACAAAATCCTCCTCTAGACCTGCAATCTTTAGCATTGGTGCATGTGTCAACAACTGCTTAAGATACTCAAAACTAGCCTCACATTCTTCTACCAATTCGATCTTCTTACCTTTATGCTGCAATCATGTGATAGGATATGTAATGCATGAGAAGTTATTGATGAACCTCATGTAGTAACCTATCAATCTCATGAATGATCTCACATCATCCGTGTTCTTAGGAGTTTCCCACTCCATGACAGCCCTTATATTTTTTGGATCTGCTGGAATGCCATCCTTGCAGACAACATGCCCCAAATAATGTACCTCTATTTGAAATAAACTACACATGCTAAGTTTAGCATACAATTGATGCTCTCTTAGCAATCTCAACACTGATGCTAAATGCTTGACATGTTCTTCCATAATTTTAAAATATACCAATACGTCATCAACACATACAATAACAAATTTATCTAGAAAAGGACGCAACACACTATTCATCAAACACATGAATGTAGTTGGAGCATTAGTCAAACCGAATGGGACAACAACAAACTCATAATGCCCATACCTAGTCCTAAACGCGGTCTTGAAGATATCCTCTTCTTGGATCCATACATGATGGTATCCTTATCTCAAGTTGATCTTAGAGAACAATGCTTCTCCCTTCAACTGATTGGAAAAATCTTCAATCCTTGGCAATGGGTACATGTTCTTAACCATTACTCTGTTCAGTTAACTGTATTCAGTGCACAATCTAAGAGTACCATCTTTCTTCTTCACGAACAAAACTGGTTCACCCCAAGGCAATAAACTTGTCAAACATCTCCTTTAACTGTAACTTCAACTCTACCAACATAGGTATACTCATCCTCTAAGGTGCTTTTGATGTTGGAGCCATCGCTGGCACCAAATCAATAAAAATTCTACCTCCGTATGAGGTGGAAACTCTGTAATGTAGGTTTTAGCTCCATACAGAAATTAACTGCATAAAAATTCTAAAACACTAAAAATAGACAATGCGAGAGCATAACATATAAAACACATATACACAGAGACTTTCCCTAGATCCCAAAACTGAGACTACCAGCTTGACTTTTCATTATGTTCCTTTCAATGTTACAATACATATTTATACATTCTGAAGCATCCAATGTTGAAAAATGTGCAACAAGAAATGTTAAATTTAGAATGTGCTAAAAATAGACCTGCAAAAAATAGCATGTCTAAAATTAGCAGTTTGGCTATTGAGGTCATTGGCCACATTGGGTGAGAGGTGAAATTGTTAAAAATAGAGAGTTCTAAAAATAGAATTTCTGGGTCCCTTCCTATTTATAGCAGTCCCTAGTTTATCTATAGGAAGTAAACTTAATTTTGGTCTTAACAGTAGTTGGAAATATTAATTAATTAATTCAGTTGAGTTGATTAGTTAAGGAAATTTGAATTTGAAGTCTTTGTGAGCATGCACATGAGTTGTCCCACTGATTGAGGAATTTATCCTTAATTTCCTCCACTGATTGAGGGAATAAGTATGAGTTCTATAATGAGAGAATCAGTTGACTTAGTTCTAACTAGTCAAGTCCAGTTAGATTATTTTAACAAGTTGTTAAAATAATAAAATATAGTTTGTTAATGCTTGCATGCATGTGACAACTATTATTTTAGATAATTGGGGATTCACTCATGGATAACTATTGCATGTCAGTTCTGTCAGAGACCCGGTTGAGATCAAATGTGGGACAATGTACTATCAGATGCTTGGATATTTCTAGTAAATATTCCTTGCATGGAGAAGGATCTATTATAGGAGATTAGAGGACTTGTGGCCTATATATTGAGGCCTAGGTAGTCCATGATTTTCATCTTCTGATTGAAGATCATCAAAGTACAGAGAGAGCAGGATAGCTATTGAGCTGATTCTTTTTGTATGTTGAAGAGCATTTCCACTTGATTGATAATACAGTGTTGGGGTTTTATGCTGCTGCTTTCCCAGTGATATATTCTGTGTTATATTTGATTGATTTCTCTTGATCAGTTATGCACGTTTCTACTTGATGTTGCTCATGAATTTGATTATGCTTTCGCTTAATGTTTTGTAGAAGTAGAACAAGTATTATTCTTTAGGACATTGCATATATCAGTTTGTTCTATAGGTGAAATTTCTACAGACTCATCCACTTCCTCAACAACAAGTATAGATATGAGCTCCATGAGCTAAATATAAAATATAGGACTACAACCATTCTAGAAATAAGGAAGATCCTCTCCAAAAGGAACCTTATGCTTAACTTAGAAAAAAAATGTCACAATATGCAGGTAGCCATTGATAAGTTCATGGCTAAATTCCATATTTTAAGAGAGAAATGTCTGCCCAGTCCTTTGGTTATTAATGACAAACTCATGACATAGTTAGAATATGATACTAGGCTAAAATAGTTGGCAAAGAAGCAAGCCAGCTCTTCATCCAAAAAATCATTGCAAACAGGTAAAGTGTTGTATAACACATTTGAGAACTTGTTTTTCCTGGAGAATGAGATCAAACATTTATTCCTCACCAAGCCCAATTTTGCCAAGTATACTAAAGCTAATGAAATCTACAAGAGAATGGTAAATGTAAAGTTACCTGGTTGTTCTATTTTATTATCCTAGTAAATCTATCATTGTCTCCCACCACTCTGGAACAGCCAGGTAAAACAGGTAAAAACAACACATCAGGGTCAAAGAGTATCAAGGTTAAAGAGTATCAGTTGAAAGATGAAAGTAAAGAAGACTCCAGCGTGAAAATCTACAACAACAAGCCAGAATAAAGGGCTACACTTCAAAAATAAAGGCCAACACAACCATAATAAAAGGGACAACATGAAACAGTTCATTAGTTGTCTCTATCTTCTTGCAAGAAGATATTTATATTTCCTAGATGAAATCTCAAGTTGTTTTGAGATATTTTGTGATAATTTTTTGTATAAATACTTCACAATTCGAAGTGTGTAGGGTGGATTCTTAGACATTGCTATAGTTTTTTTTATCGAAGACTTAAGCTAGTGTATCATTGTTTGGACCAGCAAGTTGGATTATTGAATAAAGTAAAGACATTTCACTGGATTCATGTGCAGTGCGAAATACAAACAAGTATCTTCTTTTGTGTTATCATTTTTCTTTAAAAGTTTTTTCCATAATCTTAAATGTATCTTAAATCTAAATGCTATAATATGGAATGATATCTCAGAACTTGCTTCACTGCACTCTGTTTTAGCTATTATGCATTTTTTATGTTTTCTGCTAAATTATCTAAGTTAAGGAATTCTTGGTTGCTCCTTAGTTCAGGTAGTTTCCCTCTGGTCTATAGTAAAGGATTCTTAACTGCCCTTTTCTCATGATCATCCTCTATTCCTCATTTTGATCCCGGTTTGAGAATTCTTAAGTGCTCTCCCACCCTAGTTAAGATCATTTCACCCATTCGACCTAAAACCCTGTGCTTCACTCTACTATCTTGCCCATTGAGCACTCCCTTTAATGATTTAATCCCAGTTCTGCTGCCATTCTTTGACTCCATAGCCCAATAGCCAGAGACATCATTCTATCCATCTATTTAAGGATTCCACCATCCAACTTCTAATACAAATCCAAAACCCCCTGAACTTTAAGAACTAGCCTAAAATCCCAACAAACAAAGCTAAAACATATAGAGGGAACCCTATTTGAGTCATAGGTTGGTTAGAGCCTATACTTGAAAGATTGGTTTATGGTTACCTCAGTTTTTTCCTTCTTCTGATAAATTCTAGGGAAAAATTCTGAGTGATAACATGTCCAACCACTGTTCCTTTGTCAGTCGCAGGTTTCTGTTCTCCTTTATCGTGAATTCGTGGATCTTCCTATCCAACCAATCTTCGATCTCTTTCTTAATTGGATTCCAGTGCTACGAAATCACACTTCTCTTATGCAGATTCTGGTCCCATCAATGGAACCATTTGTTGGCTTGAGGGGGCCTAACCTAGGTTCAATGTTAATTAGCCAAACAAATCCCTACACTATTGGCCCTTTTGGCATCAACCCGCAGAGCACATACCGAAGTCTCACTCGAAGCAGTATGGGGGGATGTTGGAAACAAGTTTCCGCACCTTGATATTGTTGTGATGTCATTTGATTCCTTCTATCCCTGCCTTCACGCAAGTCACTTTTCTCTAGGGCTTGCAAGACTAGCCCTCTATTTTGTCCTTTCGTATCACCGTGAAAGGGTACAATCGACCTTTGCACAACCCTAACCGGTTGCTCAGGTACTTTCGCGTTGCTATGGCAATGTGCTATGCATATTCCCCAATTAGTGTAAGTGATTCACTTATCTCATCAAATACTTAAAGTTAGCACCGCATAAGCATATGTTCGTAATTGTGTTCAATTATTCAATGTAATTGCATTCATTCGCGCATCATATAAGCATAATAAAGGAAATTCATACATAAAATATCCAAACGCATCAACAAAACAAAGACACAAAAATTGCAGAATATCTCCTTTTATTTATATCTTCCAAGTGTTACAACTTTTGTCCACCCTGCGCACACAGCTGCAGGGGTACGTGCACTCAGCTATGGACTTCTACCCTAGTCCTCTGCGCACTCAGTTGTAAAGCATCTAAGTATGCTACAACCCAATACTAAGACTTCTTCTTCAGAGCTATCACTCTATTACATGATCTGTCATTCTCTCCATTGTCTCTAACTACTTAGAGCTTAGCTCTTTTTATACAATCTCATGGTCCACGGACCATGGGTAGGTCTCTTACAACCGACTTTACTTTACAAAGCTAAGCGTGAACTACCCTTTTTGACACATAATACCTTCATGCTCCGCGACCACAAAATGTGAAGGCTTTACAATTATATTACAAAAATTGACTTAAACATGGGCTTTTAGCCCCAAAACCTCCCTTGGGGGATCCCACTCCCAACAACTATCCATATCCACTTGAAGGGCCCGACCTTGGCTACTATGATAGGTATTCTTCTCAATGTTTGCTTCTCATGCAATAAATCCACTACCATGCCTTCTTCTCATTGTATTCTGCTCATACAGTAGATCATTCTTTAAATTTTTAATTATTGGGTCTTCTCACAAAACCCATGCTCATGCTTTACTAAATTATACAAACCCAAGAGATGAACTAAATTAATTATGCTATTTGGTAAGCCCTGGTAGTGCACCAAGAATGATGCAACTTCTAAAGGCTCTTCAACTTTACTTATCAACCTGGTGTTCGTACAAAATTCGAGTTGAAAGTGCTATATACACAGTAGATGAATTCTACTCATGCCACCCTCAACCAGGTCACTTAATCATTATGGATCCAAGACCATTCCTCTACTGAAATTAAAGGAGATTAACTACTGAAAGCATAATTTAAAACCTAGTCCTAGTGCAGAGAAAGTAAGTGCTTTTCAACTCTAACTTGTAAATGTTGTCAACTTGTAAATGCTATTGATTCCATTCATGAAAAACATAAGAATTATGCTAACTGTAGAAAGAAAAGTACTCTAATTTGCAATCAATCATCTATCTACCAGGTTTTCTTGAAAACAAAAGATCAGCCTACCAATTCACAACTCAAGAATGCATGCATTATTTATCTAATTCAAAGTTGTAGATTAAGTAAGGTCCGAATTACCAAATTCGGAATGAAAGAACTAATGTTATTCACTCTTGCAGGGAAGAAAAATGAATGAAGGGAATGGCCTAGGTGGTACTTCTGGTCATGAAATCCAAGCTGAGGGGTCAACCTACTCCTAAACTATGCTATTCTATCATTGCAGGTCAAAACAGGGTCAAAACAGGCTGTTGCATGTGTGTTATAAGATGTTACTACAGGATTCCTGTAGTGCTATAGGAAGTTCTGAAATGCTACAGGAAGTTCGCCGAGAGGGTTTGGAGGATAAGGATGATGGGATGAAGTGATGGCAAGTGGAATTAAGGTTGTGAGGAATGTAGGGAAGGTGATTAACACCCCTAGCCAAGCCCAACGCTTCATGAAGGCTGGATTTGGGCTAAGAGAGATTCTCACGGTGACCAAAAAAAGAGATCAAGAGCATCGGTTGGCATGCATCAAAAGAGGGTGGAGAATTCCTAGATGGAGTGCATGGAAGGATTACTTGCCTGTAGATCCAATAACCCTACGAAATCACATGCACCTATTCCTCTTTTCATTTGCAAAATATTACAATTAAGGGTGCAAAAGATGAATTGAATTTAGAAACTATCTAACAAATGCTACGAACTTGATCTATGCAATGAACTACCTTCTAAGCTGCAAGAATCATATGTGAAGCAAGACACCAAATGTAAACCTTTCCAAGAAATCATAAACAGGAAATCACACACTATTTTTGGGCTATGATGGTGGGATCCTCTAATCACGCTCCCATGAGAGAGATGATATAGGGATCAAAGTCCAAAAAGTTTTGAAGGATTATCCTCTACTGAAATACAACAACTAATCATCATTCTAAGCTAAAATAAATATGAATAAACTCTACTGAATTAGAACAAGTAATCAACATTCTAATCTAAAATAAATATGAATAGACTCTACTGAACTGCAACAACTAATCAACATTCTAGGCTAATAGAAATATAAGTACACAAGAGGAACTTAGGTTGCTATGGTTTGGCCCAAACCCAAGAGCTTCGGCCCTCTGAACTAACTGAGTGATCGATCAAGATAAAACTTCTCATTATCATTCCATAAATGTCAAATGCATCATCAAAATAATAGTCACAAGTGATTTATCTCAATGGTCTCTTAGCTATAATAAAACTTTGAATCCTAATGAGCTCCTTAGCATCCTTATTTATACAAAAGGGTAGCTACCAATAGATCCTTAGAAAATAGGGTGTTTGTCTCCCTAACTCGAGAATAGGTGGATCTGGATCTCCCTTGAATTGCACTAGCTTGGCTGGTAATGATCTAGTCCTGCTTGGTTGCCAATGACATTGAGTTGACGAGAGATAGAGTGGTGATCTTTTGTCGATTTGAGGAGTTAAGGAGGTGGACAACCTCCTAGAATATCTCTTTTTTGTTTACTCCAAGCTCCTGCACTCAAGTTATCTCAAAATTTCTTCAATTCCTGCATTTAACACACATTAGGCCACATGACATAGAAACACATCTTTTAATCCTCACACTAAGCATAATATAACAAAATTTGTATATAAATGTGAGAAAAAGATAATTTAATAAGTTGGAGGTTGGAATTTTGATCCTTATGATATACCTATTGATGAGCCTCATCATCATCCCCTACTAAAATTGTTGCTCATCCTTTGACCAACTCAGTCATCCATGTCCATGTCTTTCATGGCCCTGCTGTTCTCTCTAACATCTCAAGGTTCTGCAGATGGCATGCCCTGCTGAGGATATAAGCCTGCATTTTTCTCTATTTTTGCCCACTTCTTCCTTTCCTCTTCTTCATTCCTTCCTTCTTGTAAACCCAACAGCAAAGGTGGACTGAGCTTGAGTCCAATTCAGTTGATATCTAATATTTGCATGACCCTTTTATATAGGGGTGTTCTTTCTAATGCATTCCTCAACCTTTCAAGAGAGTGATTCTCCCTGATTTGGAGACTGTGTGGCAAGGCATTCCATCTTCTCTGACATACTTGTTGGCTCTTTGTCCCTAATAGCCTGAGAGTGTCCTCAAAATGGGAGATGACCTTCTCTTGAGTGGCAAGTTATCTAGGTGCTAGCTTGGCATCATTAGAGATGATGTTGTGAGTATTTATTACAACCATGGGACTTATTTTCTCTACCCTGATATTGAGGGGTTGTTTTTCTTCATTTTCCATTACTTTCTTCACCTCCTCATCTCTAGCCTCCTCATGAGTCATCCAAGATGCAAGGGGCATCAGTAGTAGGTCTCACAACTTAGCATTAGGATCCCAAACATTCATATCAGTTAAGGTGAGGTTGTGCATGTAGAACTCAACTAATTTGGCTCTGTCTTCTATTCTACTTTGGTCACACAACTCAATGAATTACTTGTAATCCTGAAATGGCATGGATCCATGTTGTGCTAATGTCTTGATTTGGAACTGCATCCATTGTTCTTTAAGCAATAGTGCACAAGAGATGGATGGAAATATACATAGTAGTGTCTGTTAATGTCAGTCTTTGCAGCCTTCCTCCAATGATCAAATATGCTCTTACAAAGTGAATTTAAGGTGTCAAGGTCAAATTTTGTCATTTCAGTGAGTCTTCAAGCAAAATTTGGTCACTAGGTATTAGGTCTATGGTTTGCTTTCACTCCTTGCAAAGTTGTCCAAATGTTGGTCTATGTCACCATTCAGCTGAGTGTACCATCATTTAGAGGGTTGTCATCATCATGTCAGTTTCCAATGGGTCATTTCACTTCATTTCGACAAATCCCCTGTTTCACACATCAGGATAGGTTTTACTCCAATGATGTTTCTGAGCAAGGAAAGAAGAATTTGGGAAAATTGAGAGAGGTTTTTGTTCCAAATAGGCCAAGGAAGAAAAAAATCCTTCACGTTTTACACAGGTGTCATGGTTTTAGAGAAATTTCGAAAATACAGTTGCCTTGGGAGAATTGATGCACCTATGAAGTGACCTTGGGAAAATCAAGTTTTCTCCTAGCTTGGTTATCCAAATGACTTGCTTGATGAGTCAAACGTTAACTAGACAGAAATATATTTCCAATGAGCTATCATGAGCTCAATTTGGAGTTGAGGAAGACCTTCAGAAGTTGACTGTAACACCACACTGCCTTGAGGCAGCCTCATTTAGCACATTTTGACCAGTCTTGGGAGATTTTATTTTTTAGAGGGAAAATGAACTCAAAATTTAAAAATTCTAGCGGGGTTGCAAATTACACACAAATACCTTTCCAACGAGCTATCCCACACTTGATTTTGACACTAGGAAGGCCTCTAAAAGTCTTCTGGAAAAAGTGCTACACACTGGGCAAGTGGGTGCGGCGCACATAACTGGCGCGGCACATTGGGCTCTGGTTTCCAGCGTAAAATAACAAGGGCACGACACATTGGTGAGGCACGACACATACAACCAGCAAGCCCAAAAAATTCAAAAATTTTCTCCAAAATCGCCCGATATGCTTGGATCATCATTTGTACAAGTAAGGTGAACTTCTCTCATCGTTTTTCATCCAAGATTGATGGTTGTTGATGGTGCTTGATGAATGCTGAATTGTGTTAAGGAAAGCAAACCCTATATCTTCAAACTTTTCCAAGGAGATTGCTGCTAGGGTTTGTGTTGAAACTAAGTATCCCCTCACCTCATCACTCCCTAATTCCATACTCTCCTTACTTCCCTTATTCCCGAAGTTAACATACCCCCAAAATTCACTAAGCCTATGCTCCCAATTCCCAAATCACTTATTCCTAAGCTCTATTATCCCTATTCATAAACCCTACCATTCCCTATCACTATCCTTCTCTCATTTCACTTGTAAAATCCTCAAATCCCAATTCCCACACGCAGTTAAGTGATTGTCCTCACCTTCACTTGATTGAACCATATTTTTCCCACTGTCCCTATTCATCAGAGTCCCTTCCTACTTGGCACGTATTTGGCATTGAAGTAAAAGGTACCAGATTCTCCTTTTCAACAAGTTGCTAAACATACACCTTGCATGGACATTATGGAGACAGACATTGAAACATCATATGAACAAGACAGTGATATCCACCACTGAACTGCATGCACCAAGAAGGCATCAAGGAGGCGTGAAAAGTCCTAATTTTGGCCAAAGCTTCTTTGGCTAAGCATAATACTTGATGAGGCACTCCTAGCCCAAATTTCAAAAAATTTGGGGCAATTTTGGCATTTTGACAAATTTTGGCACTAAAACACAGGGTTTTTCTCCCAATGCGTCGCGCCACGTGGCGCGCGCTTTTGCTAGGGAGCTCCAAACTGCAAAAGGTTTAAATTTTTTGATTTTCCATGGAAAATAATGAATACTAGTGCATGGCCAAGAAATTTGGGCAAATTTTGAATCCTCAGGAGGACAAAAACACTCAAAAAATGACCTCACTGCCCCTAGTTTGACACACAGGAAGCAGTCTTGGGAGATTGACGTTTTGGAGGGACAAATGACATCCAAATTCAGAAATTCCACTTGGGTTGGAAAGTAGACAGGCATGGATTTCTAACAAGATATCTTGGGATAAATTTAGACTTTAGGAAGGGCCTCCAAATCAGCTCCAAAGTGGTGCGACGCATAGAGAATTTGGCGCGGCACATAGAGGATTTTTTGCCAAATTTTTCACCTTCCAGCTCAGAAATTCGGCCAATTTGACTACTTTTGCTTCTTGATGTAATTATTGACCTATCTTGATGTAAATTAATTACTATGATTTAATTTTTTCCCATATTTACTTGTTCTAGAGGATTCATTCACTAACAAGTCAAAATTAAATGAATGAATCAGTTTCCTAGCATATAGGGGTAAGTTGTTTGACTACCTAGTTTTCAGTTCCTTGTTTAGAATTGGTTCAAACAACTCCTAGAATGATGAGCTCAACCCCTAGAGGCATGGGAATGGGTTGGGCCAGTCTATATTATGTAATTTCTCAGTCATTCTCAGGGTTGGACTCTTGGGATTGCTCAGCACATCATTGTACATATCATCTCTGCATTTTTGGCTAAGGAAAGACCAGGGTTTTGCAACACTGTTTGGGATCCATGTGGCTTTATGTTTTGATGGTGTGCTTCTCTCATTAATTGTAAGTTGTTATGTGTATCATTTTCCTTACTCTCATTTTCGGCAATTGAGCAAATGAAGTGTTAAGGTAGAATCCATAGATTTTTATGCTCTGCCTTTAAATTTGTTTAATTCTATATGTTTTCATCTGTTTGAGGAGGACTCTTGAGATCTTCTTTCCCTCCTTAGCTCCTCACTAGTCTGATCCATCCATTCACTCTATATAAAGTATCAAAATTATTTCCTCCCTTGCCCAATCAGAACTCTAAAAAAACTGTGCCTCATCCCCGGACCCAAAGTTGCCTTTCCTTTGATCCAACAAAAACCCCCAAAATCAACCTCAAACTCCTTCATTTATATACCTAGCCTAAAATTAGCTTTTGTTTCAGTCATCTCAAGCCCCCATCAATTATCTTTTGTTGAGATTGACCCGGAGAGAGCCCTCTCCTATCCTCGTAGGGCTAGCTATGAGGCTGAGCGTGGTATGATGTTATCTTGAATCCCGCCTTCCTTCAGCCTAAGGTAGACTTGAGCACTAACACTGCTCCATGGAGAGGCTTTCCATTGTGGCCAATTGGG
Organism: Pinus taeda; assembly: GCA_000404065.3. NCBI lineage: Eukaryota > Viridiplantae > Streptophyta > Pinopsida > Pinales > Pinaceae > Pinus > Pinus taeda. The sequence continues at coordinate 183,596 of APFE031188892.1, forward strand.
TTTCCTTTTCTTGTAATTTATTCTTCAACCACCTATTGTTTTCATGCAACTATTCTCTCATTTTGGATTTATTTTCCCTTAACTCACTTAACTCCTTTCCCAATTTTGAGGACCTTCTCTTCCATGAGGCCCACGTTTTCCACCTTCTTGGATTTAGCAATCTGCATCCATCTCTGGGTCCTTCCTCTTTCTGCTCGAAGTTCAAAGAAAAGTGGGACTGTAAATTTTTGTGGGATCACTATGCCTCCTTCAATGAACTTATAATAGGAGCTCAAACTAGGTTGTGGACTAGGATCTTGTAGCTCTGGGAAATCATTTTCAAATTTTCTTGGGGAGGTTTCCCCCTCCTGTAGCTATTGTGTTACCTTTTTCCCTTCCTGTTGCTCCTCCTACTCTTCCTGTAGCATTTTCTGTTCTTCTTATAGAATTTTCTATTCTTCCTGTAGCATGGTTTGTTTTTCTTGTAGCATGTTTTGTTTTTCTTGTAGCTTCCCTATTCCTTTTTATTGGAGTGTGGTAGGTATCTTGGGTTTTTTAGAGGAGGTTGATCTAGTGGTAGGCTTCCTTCCATATGCTATGGGAGTCTCTGATGTGGCTGCAGGAGAGGTGACCTCCTAAACTTTCCTTACAGTGGGTCCTAGCTCCTCTTTTTTACTTAGGGATTCCTGAATTGTAATAGGGGCCTTTGTAGGAGTTTGAGGCCTCCCCTATTTAATCATGGTGCTTTTCATGGTTTTGAAGTAGAGGGGATTTTTCCTTTGCGTTTTATTTTTAGGTTTGATTCATGTGCTCAAGGTAGCTAAGGTGGCATCTACCTCCTTTTCACTGGACCCTAGAGACAAACTTGTTTTCTCTAAGGATACCTCTTCTTCTCTAGATACAGTGGTTTTCTCAAGGCTTGGTTCTTCCTACTACTCCTCCTCTTCTTCTTCATCTTTTTCTTTCTCTACTTCGTCTTCTTGCTCTGTTCTTCCTTTGTTTTCTTCACCTCTGCCTCTTCTTCCTTTGCCTCTTCTTCCTCTTCTTTCTCTTCTCTTCCTCCAGCACTAGAGGCTGGGGTCTCACTTGGTGTGAGGGTTTGAGTGTCAATGAAGTCTTCTCTATCCATATCCTTGAATTTGGACTAGAGGAAATGGATCCTTATTTTATTCAAAGCATATTCCACTATCAGTTTAATGAGGCTATGATGGCCTAGGTGTTGGTGCTTTCCCTCTCTCACCTTTTGTTTCAATTTCTTGATGGAATGTAGGAGGAAATAAGGTACATTGAGTAATTTGGATTGAGATAATTATCCTTGAAACCTTAGTTCATGGAGCAATATGAAATGATAGCCATAGACTACATAGTCTTCCTTCACATGAGATGAACTTGAGGATATGTTAGGCCACCTCATCCCAAGGATAGGGTAGGCTTTCCCTCCTAACTCCATGTTGGCTTAGTGCGCCCTGACCAAGGTTCAAAGTTAATTAGCCAAGAAAATCCCTACACTACTAGACCTTTCGACATCAATTCATGGCGCGCGGACTAAAGTCTCACCCGAAGTAGTATGGGGGTATGTAGGAACCAAGTTTCCACACCCAGAGATGGTGGTGATGTTGTTTTATACCCTAAACCTACCTTTACGCAGATCGATAATAATTTTAGGGCTTATCGATATACTTCTCTTATTCGGCCTCTAGAACTTCGCAAAGGTCTACGACTATCCTTAGCGTACCCTAAATAGGTGAATCAATCAATTATGCACCTCTGTAATTACTCCTAATCCTGTATTTTCTCAAATCAACTTAAGTATCTGATAACTTCAACATGCATTAAGATGTTCTTCACTTAAACAGATATTATTACGAGCATTTAGATAACAATGTAGAAATCATAGATTCTCTCATCACTATAGCATTAAATCATAAACCTAGTATTCACCATAACATAATCACATGCATTCATAACAAAAGTAAATGGATCAACATAGGTATTTCTAGAATAATTTTCTTTATTAATGCTTCATATTTTCTTATAGACTCAAACTACCTTGCGCACTCAGCTACAGGGATCCATGCACTTAACTGTGGAATTCTGCCCTAGGCCTCTCCGCACGTAGTTGCAGAGCCTCTCTTCTACTCTAAGACTCTTCTCTCTTAGCTCTTACTGACCGATTACGAACTTCTTCAAAACTCATATCTACCTTAGACTCTTCTAAGGCTCTCCTTTTTATACAATCCCATAATCTGTGGACCATGGGTAGATCTTCTAAAGCCAACACAGCTTATATAAAATAAGGATCGAAACTGTTTATGACACTTTACATACAAAAACTTTGGCTTTCTGCCCCAAAACGTGGGCTTTTAGCCCCAAAATTGGCCCTAGGGGACCCTGTCCCAATAGGCCCCCAACAAAAATATGGTGACTCACCCCTGAGTCACTCTACTGGTGTGAATATCTTGTTGCGAAGATCTCCCAACTCCACTTGCACTACTAGAAATTTGGTTGCACTCTGTGTAGCTGCCTGCTTGACTTGCTCTACCAGCTGCTCTGTTGCTAGTCCTGTGCTACCTACCTAGATCTTCTATTGTGTTGTCTGTAGGCTGGCCAACTTCTCCCCAATGGTGGTAGAGAGAACATATGCCTCATCCAACCAAGGCCCCAATCTAGCCTTGAGGATTTCTTCTTTCCATTGCGTTGCTTCCTCCTACTCTTTCAATTCCCTTGCCTCCTGCATCTTTGCCAATCTCTACATGATAGAGACAGTGCATGTCGTCACTCTTGCCTCATACTACCACTGCTGCAATTCCCTTGCCTTGGTGTTTAGCCTATCTAGATTGGGATCCTCCTGTAGAATCATGAGCACTTCGAGCGATTTCTCGAAGAGCGCAGTGCATTCTGTCATTGTGGCATCTACTGTAGCGACCACATCCTTGATAGTTGCCTCACACTATTCTTTGACCTACGGTGGAGTTGAAGGCTGGACCCTCAGCTTGAGCTCTGTAATCTTTACGTTCAGATGAAACTAAAACTTGGCCATATTTGTCTGTGGATCACGCACACCTGCATCCAACTTTCAAATCTTGGCCTCCACCGGTGCTTCTTCTGGGATATGCAATTCTGGAACGGTTCTGCATGCTTCTGTGACCACTGTTGCGGTGTGCTAATTATTCTCCCAAACCTTCTTCTAGGAGTCTATTACTATCAATTTCTCAATGAACATCTGTCTATTGTTAACATTCTGCTCCCTAATCACATTTAGCACTCGCTCCTCTCGGGCCCTAAGTCCTGCGATCACACCTACTTGCAGCGTGTGGAGGAATTCACTTGGAAGCGCGGCCAAGTTCAAACCAATATTCTTTAGAGAACTGATAGTAGCCTTGTCAGCTTCCGCCTCTGCACTCATAACTCCATCTGGTAGCGTGACGTCCCAAGTATCCAAAGAGCGAACCTTCTCTGTTGCTCCAGTGGTCTTCAATGCCAAACTAGTTGACGTTGCGCTGCTCTACCCTACACATGCCTGCAGTTGAGTAGTTTGGATCTGCATCTCGCGTGGACCTTGTGGATGGAAACCAAAGCTTGCTACTACTGCTACTCAAATTGCTACAGCAGTAGTTCCACTGTCACATCCCTTACCTTATCCCTATTGTCATCTAAGTCACCCTCTGTCAATGTGATCGGTCTAAGGATGACTTAGTGGCCTTGGTACTTTTTCATGGCCCTTCCTTCTCTTGGTCCTTGTTCCTCTCCACCCGAAAGGGAGTGCTTTCTATATCTGCACTACCCTATTCAGATTGCTCTTCTTCCTCTGTCTATGGCGATGAATATTTCTAATTTCTATCAGAGTCATGCTCTTCCTCTCGTTCCTTCGCGGTGTACTCCACTTCTACTATGGATTTTTCCTCAGTCTCCTTTTTCCATTTTTTAGCCAACTATTGAATCTTCGACCATGCCTCTTCCTTCTTCTACTTTCCTGCAAACTTACTATACCTGGCGAACAAATCCAATGTTGTGTGCCACTCAGCTGGCCAACAATCGAGGACCATTGTAATGGCATCATCTGTCGCAATGTATGGTAGATCATACCACTTCTATTCTGGTTCCTTTCATGCCCGGATGGAGATACAATGGAAGTCTGCTTTGAACTCTGTGTATCTCCATAATTGCTCAAAGATAGTTGGTGAAAGTTGTGGCTTACAGTTGATGGTCGTGCGGATGCTTGCCTCCATTCGAACCCAAAATATTTTAGTCTCCTTGACCCGCTCGACATCCTTTGTGGCACATAGTGAAGCAAACTTTGTTTCTTCTGGTAAATCTAATGCGATCAGAGGAAATTTTCTGTCCTCCGGCAACTCCCATGCGACCAACACAATGGCCAATAACAACCATGAGTAAAGGAAAGTTTTACTGTGGTCCTATGCCTCCCTGTAGTCCACGAGGAACTCACTACACAGGTAGCGTGCCCAGTTGAATTGTACGCCCTTTGCACACTGGGCCGCTAATGAAACCACTGGTGCTAGAACCTCATCTGCATGACACTTCCTAATTACCTTCCTAGCCAAGATCTGGGTGGCCACCTTCACCGTAGGGTTGGTTATGCTGGAAATAGAATATCCACGTGGATTTTTGACAAGCTTAAACTTGTCCTTCATCCTTTCAGCGAGGTCGCGCTCACCCACATTTTTGCCAAATTCCATGGCCGAATTCAACCCTGAATGTGGTAATAAGGTGATCATGTGGATCAACATGTCATTTACAGGGAATGACTCTCCAACCACAGGCACCCGTCGTGCACTAGGCACACTAATTGTTTGATCATAATCAAATTTATGGGAGCTCGATTGTAATGAGGCACCAATAGACGATTTAACAATCCTGCCTTCTCCACGCCCCGAATCCACTTCACTAGCCCGAGCGTGGTGACACCAGAATCTTTGTAGAACACGTGCTTCATAAAAGTATCAGTCGCTAAGTGGGGGAATCGCTCTGTATCTTCCAAGTCCCAATCCTCTAACTTCATATGTGGGATGTGTGCCAAGTGTAGACCTTCAAATGTGATCTGGTCTGGTAGCAGAGATGTATTAAGCATAAATTTTCCCTCTTCTGGGTCCTTCGAAACCTTCACCTTACCCCGGCGCGGAGGGATGTATTCTGGTAGCTTTGATATTATACTCCCTCAATATCAATATCTTTTGCGCCCTCATCAGCCTCTAGGTCTACCACCTTGCCTTTATCCTATGTGATGGGCTTCTCTTTTCTCGGGTGCTTTCTTGATGACTCGTGCACTGGTATGGTTTGCTTCTATTTATCTTTCTTCATCTTGGGACCCTCTCGTGATGACATAGGCTTCAGCCTAGGTGACCTTGGTGATTTTGGCACCGATGCGGGAACCTCCACACTTACAACCTTAGGGGCAGCTCCCTCGGAGGCCATGGATCCTCCAGCACTTGCAGTGTTTACGAGTACCGACATGAGGTTATTAAGGAGTTCTTGGGTTTCCTTAGGCAACCTGTCAAACATTGAATGGCCACCAAATCCTCAAAAAACATAGGGTTCATGGGCAACTGATAGCACGACACATAAAATATCAAAATAAAATGTGTTTTTCGTTGGGCAACCATCTGTAATTTATAGGAAAATTCGAATTCAAATACGACCATTCCCCCAAAAATATGCTCATAAATTCTAGATTGGTGGTAGATTTTCAAAGATTTCCCTCTTAAATTTAGCCTTAAATGCCGCTCCCCCACTCCTCTTAGTCATTTTCTCACTGTCAAATCATAAACAATGACTATAACGGTCACTTTCTGGTGTAATGGCCTCTCCTCCTATAGCGTAGCTCCTCTCGCACTTTTGCTGATGTTGTGACATTCTTCCATTCCGCCTAGTCCCCCAGTCGCGCAACTCTACAACCCGGGTAGTGCAGTTTATAGTCCTATGCCTCCTTTCAGTTGCCTAGAGTGCTAAGACTATGCTTCCATCATATAATCATCTGGATGGATCCCCGATGTATGTCTTCAATCGACTGCCATTTACCTTCCCTAGAAATGGATCTCCATTCAATTTCATGAGGTGAACTTCTCCACCATCGGTAATCTCTTTGATGACATATGGTCCCAGTCAATGCATCCAAAATTTTCCTGGAAATTTATCAAATTTTATTTCATACAATAAAACTAAATCATTTACCTTGAAGGTGCGCATTTTGATGTATCGATCGTGCCACGCCTTTTCATGCTCCTTTTGAACTTGCTAATGGAATCCAGTAAAAAATCTATCTTCTTCAAGCTTTGTCAGCTGCGCGAGCCGCTCCTCCAAGGCTCTGCGATCCACCATTCCTATGAACACTATTATGCATAGACAAGGTATAATATACTCCATTGGCATCACAGCTTCTATGCCATAAACAAACCTGAAAGGTGTCTGTCCATTCAGTTTCTTACAATTAGTTCTATAAGCCCATAGCACCGCAGGTATGCGCACATCCCAATCATTTCTTTGTGCATGGAAAATACTTGTCAACGCGTTCTCCAATATCTTATTAAATTATTCAACTATCCCATTAGCTTGCGGGTGATACATCGTACTCTTCTGATGATAAACTTGGAATTCCTCCATCAACGTGCTGATCGTTTCATTAAGAAAATGCATACCGCGATCGCTCATCAAAATATTCGGTAAAATGAACCTAGTTAGCACATACTCAAAGAGGAATTTTGTCGTTGTTGCCCCTTTATAGTCCTTCATGGGATACACCTTCGCCTATCTGGTCAAATATTCAATCGCGGGGATGATATACCGCACACTCACCTTCTTTCCTGGAGGCTGAATTGGTCCTATAAAGTTAATCGCCCATTTCTCAAATTGCCATAGCAACATCTACGGATTCAAAGGTAGCTCATCCCTCCACGATGGCCTGGTAGTTCTCTGACATGTATCACATGCCCTACAATAAGCTTTGGAATCCTTATGTAGTGTTGGCCACCACAACCTAGCACATAAAATCTTTTGCGTTGTTCCTTTTCCTACATAATGCACTCCTGTGGCTCCTCCATGAGCTTCAGTGAGGATGTTGCTCCATTCAAACTTAGGCACATAGCATTGCAGTATTTCGTCTAATCCCATTTTATACAAGTGTACTGCAATGACAGAAAAGTCTGCCACGCGCACCACCATTTCCTTCTTTTGTTGACTAGAGTACCCTTCTAGAGTCGTTCCTGTAGTCAAGAAGTGTGATATCTGCAAATTGATTTTCTGTGATGCACACCACAAAAAGTTGCACGTCAGGCATGTCTTCCTCCAAATTAGTAAGCTCCTCTCCTGTTTCAATGCTCGACAGATGATCCGGCCCTACATTCAATCATCCTGGCTTCACAATGACTTCAAAATCATACTCTTGAAACAACAACAACCATTTGCATATCTCCCCCCCAACACAATCTTGTTAACTAGGTACATCAATGTAGAATAGTCTATATACATCTTAAAGTGTCCTCCTAGCAAGTAGTGTCTGAACTTCTGGAGCGCGTACACCATAGCCAAACCTTCGCACTCTGTCGTTGAATAATTCTTCTCAGCTTTAGACAACTTCCTACTTGCAAACTAATAGGGTGATCCAATTTTCCCTCACTGGCCTGTGTCAGTACTACTCCCAGCGTAATACAAGACACATCCACATGCACATGGAATTCCTTCTTCTAATCTGGGAAGATGAGGATCGACACGTTGACCATTTTCTCCTTTAATATATCCAGGCTCTGCTGACATTCTTTGTCCCAATAGAATGTAGCATCCTTCTTTAGCAGTTTTACCATCAGTGTGGTAATCTGGGCATAACTCTTGATGAAATTTCTATAGTATCTCGTATGCCCCAGCGTTGCACGCAGCTATTTCACACTTCTTGGTGCCTCCAAATTGATTATGACTGCGATCTTAGCAGGTTCTACCATTAAGCCTTGTTTGCATACCACATGACCTAACAAGATTATGAAAGGAACACATAACAAACACTTCTTCAAACTGAGTGCGATCTGATACCTCCTGCATGTATCCAACATCAAGTGTAGACAAGCTACATGGCACTTCACCAGCCCAAACATTGTCCAATCATCAAAGTAAACCTCCAAGAACTTGTGAATGAAGTCTTTAAACACCACGATGACTACACGCGAAAAGATCACTGGCATGTTCTTTAGTCCAAAAGGCATCACAGTATACTAAAAACATCCCCACTCAGTCGCGAAGGTTGTCTTACTCCTATCTTCATGTACGATCTTGATTTGATGGTACCCAGAGAACCCATCAATGAATGAATATGCTTCCTATCCTCCTACATTATCCAGCACTTCGTCGGTGAACGGAGTTGGAAATGGATCATGCATGCAGGCATCATTTAACTTTCTGAGATCTACGCATATCCTTATTTCATCCTTCTTCTTCTTTTCCTGAACTATCATTGGGCTCACCTAATCAGATTCTTCCACTGGTTCAATAATACCTGTTGCAGGCATCTTATCCAACTCTAAGCGGACCTTTTCTTTATATTTTGGGTTGAGATGGTAAGGCCTTTGCTTGACTGGCTTCGCGTCTGGCTTTAAAGTAATCTTAATAACACCCAAGTCCCCTATTATCCCTTTCAAATCTAAAAATTTCGCATGGAACAAATCCTGATATTCACGGAGTAGCTCAGCGACCTTATCTACTATGGAATCATCCCAATAGTCTCCAATATTTGCAAATTTCAGCTCCGCATCTATGCCAATGTTTACCTGTCTCGTCTTCAGTGGTGCGACGATATCTGGATTCTCAATTTTCACTCCCCCAACTTTGCGGTGACCTTTAGTCTCTGGGATATTAATGCTCCTCGGATCTTTAACTTCTTCTTCACCAGTAACATTGTAGCACTCCAGCGCGTGGCGCAACTACGTGGTTCAATCTGGTTGAATCAAATCCAAAGGATCCTGCAGTATTCTGAAGATCGTTGCCTTAACCGCCTGCAATGCCTCATCAATACATTCAAATCCATCTTCAAATCTGAATGTCATCAAGAATCCTTGTTGCAAAACATCCCAGTCTTTTGTGCCATGGCAGAGCTCTGTCTCCAAGTACCAATTCATCAGTATTACATCCAAAGTAAGGTAGAACAAATGCACCCACTCAGGTTGAGGCTCCAATCCATAAACTTTAGTCCACTTAGCCAAGTGATTGCATGGATCATTCTTCCCATCATATTTCTCTGTTAATCGAACTTTCGGGTGACCAAACCGTAATCTCATCATTTTTCTGTACACGAGCCAATAATCAAAACTGTGTTTGTGCATACCCCACCATCTTGCAAGCGTAGTGCGCAACGCCAAATCCAAGGCCTTGAAGCAATGTTTTTCTGGCACTTTCATTTCAAATGCATCCAAAAAATTATCAACAACAGTTAAATCATCATAATAGGGAAGACGTCTTACCTCCAACGATACATAATGCAACGATTTAGACATCATATTACAGTACAACATAGATACTTCATGCAAATGATTCTGCCAGTGTTCCAGCTTCTCATTTGAATTTGATGTGCAGGAAATTTCATGGTCCCATGCAATACGTCCATCAGCTGTCGGATTCACCCAATCTTGATCTCACATCGTTATCTTATAAATCTGTTCCAAATCATCATCGCTTTCATAATCGCGGACCGGTTCAGTATAGCACGGTCCTTCTGCAGGGTCCAGGGGTACTATTATGCAGATATATTTCTTCTCAAATATCATCTTCCACTTCTTCAAATTGATTGCCCCATTCATGTCAGTGGCCCAATTGATCCCAAGGACCAGAGGGTAAGGGTTGCTGTCATCCATAATTTCAATCACTTCAAAATTAGGCAACATGCTCGCACCTTCAATATCTATTGTCACTTCCTACAATCTTCCCATGGGGATGATCTTTTGTTGATTTATCATCCTTAACTGAATTGGAGACCACTGCAGCATAGGTCTCTCCATTCTCTCCCACGTCTATTTAGGAAAAACATTCGGATTGGCCCCTAGATCCAAAATAACTTGATCCATCTCTTACTCCCCTATATACGCAGTGCGCCTCATCTCGCGCCTTGTTCTTGCCTTATGCTTACCAATATTCTTGACAACGCACGGTCCATCAGGAGCGTTTTCTTTTCTAGCACATTTATTTATCAGCTCCTGTAATCCTTTTACAGCCTTGCTATCACGCAGCAACTTCATACAGGTATCCAAGAAAGTAGTAAGCATAGAAGGGTGCATCTCTTTAGCTAGCTTATCATGACTTCCTGAGGTAGAGGCCTCAAGGAATATTTTCTTTGCTTCCATAAATGTTTCCATCACGCACTCCAGATCAAACCCAACCTCCTTTTCTGGAGCTTTACGGATCCACTCACTTTCTTTAGGTTGCTTTCCTTTATCTTCATCGGCCGTCATTCGCTTCGTAGTACAATATTCACATTAGGATCCTCTTCGCGAGGCTTAGCCCTCATCATCTGCAGGTTCTGGGTAGGCTACTGTTATGAAACCAGCTGAAGAAAAGATAGATCAACGCCTTATAATTCAGCCTCTTCGAGGGGGCAACCTCCTTTAAATTACATAAATGAACAATTCTTGGATGATTCAAATGACAAAACCTCCTTTCTATATATAGGAGTCTAAGGAGTCACAATATAACCCAGCCGACCTAACAATAATAATATAAAGCCACCAAAATAACAATAGAGGGATTCTATGGGGCACAGTAATAACAATATGGGGGCAATAGGGGCACAACAATATTAATAAGGGGTACAACTACAATAGTAATGGGGTAATCACTAGTATTATAGGGACCCAACAAGAACTAAGAAAGCTTTGAATTATGAAGAAACCCATAACTAATAATGGTAGAAGCTAAGACTTAAGCTAAAGAATTCTAGGAAAAAAGAGAAAATGAGAGGAACTAAGGGAGCATCGAAGAAGATGTTGCTGGAATACTTAGCAACAAAACGGTAACCATAACTAGAATTATGATTGAGAAAGAGAGTAAAGGATACTAATTGTATAACATGATAGAAATTGTATTAAAAATAAGGAAATAAAGAAAGCTAGGGAAAAGTGCAATGGATGGATCTAATAATTGATTTGTATTATGTTGGCATGCATGAAATTGTGAACATGTTGTAGGTCTAGAAGTTTGGAGGATTAAAAGAACTCACAAATTACCTAACTAACGTGTACCATAAAGGGAAGAGGGAATTATTATGGATATCAACATGATTCATTTAATCACAACACTATCAAAACCTAGAATGCAAGTACTACTGAAGCGAAACAACATTCATGGATGATCTAATAGCAAAATTTAGTAGAGATGTTAGTATTGGGACCTTTTATAACAAAACCTAGCACTTTATATAATATAAAGTCGTGAGCATCAAGGACTTAAACTTGTGTAACTTAAGAAGGCTATCCATTATCAACATAGTAGCTCTTCCTCCTATAGAATTTTAGTCAATGGAAACACGTGTCTCTTCATGTGTTTGATCCTCCATACAGAATGATTGGAATGCTTCAACAATAATATCTTTTTCATTTGTGGTTGTTCTAGGATCCTAAAAACCCTTCTCATTTTTGTATACTTCATAATGAGGATCTCAGTGCTTGAGATATGCATTTATAGAATATACAACTTAAGAAAATTACTTTATAAAATATTTTCATACCATTCTAATGCATCATCCTTGAGGGTACATTCAAATTTCATCATCTTAACATCCTCATGAAAAATATGAATATCTACGAAAACTTCAAATAATCATGCAACATGTAGCAAATTTGAATCATGATACCCATGAAATAACACAAAGGAATCAAGTGAATCTCGATCATAACTTTCATTTGGAAATCCTAAAATGCTTAAGAAATTGGCCGCAAAAATTAACCAACCATAGAGTTAATGCCATGATACCTTGCCTCTAAATCTTCAAATATGAACATCAAATCTAAAAACACATATTCATACCTCATACAAAAGAAATTGGAGTCATCAAGGTGAATCTTTAATGCCTTTATAATGTTGCTTACTTCACCTTACAAATAACAATGCCTTAAAATCTGCAAGGAACAAGCACTTCATTCCTCTAACAGAGTCACCAAAATGAGAATATGATCTTCAAATAGACACTCATCAAAGGATGTAGCTAATATACAAAAAGTATCTAGGAAATCGACTTTATCCCTAGTAATGGTGCTAAAATGTTACAATGAAAACTAGTACCCCCACATGAAGTAAATGTCCCAGACATTAACAAGCTAGTCATATGTAACTTACAAAATCTAGCCATTGTCGCCTTGGTAGTTTTTCCTCTCTCTCCAGGTTGTCTCTTTTCTAACACAAGTTGGGTATCTCTAAGTAAGATTGTTAAAGCTATAGAGTGGAGGCATAAGGTGATTTATTACAAAGTAGGCCTAAGAAAAACAAATAATTGTAATATGGATGGTTATGCCAATAATTTGAGAAGAAAATATTGAAGTAGAAGACCCCATGACCAAGTGCCTAGTTAATGCTTGGGAAAAATGTGTTGAATTTCTAGTGCTAAATAGACAAGCATGAATTTCTACATCTAGTAATTACTTCCAATTATTTATGAACATCATTAAGTAATTAGACATAGAAATTTCAACTTCTTAGAAAACTTTGGCCTCTTCCTTAGATTTGCTTCCACGAGTGAGAGAGAGAGAGAAGAAAATGTGAGTGGTGTGCGAGTTATGATTGTATCGAGTGTCCTTTTATAGCGATATTAGGTTGGCCCAAAGAGACACGTCTCTTTAAATTTAAAATTAACTTTAATTTTCTTTCTTTTAATTTTAACTTAACTTAAATTTATTTTTGTTTTCTTTTGATTTTAAATTGTGTAGCTGGGGAATATGTCTTGTAGCTCCCCAAAATTCAACACTCCCTCTTAGATAAGGAGGTATTAACCTTTACTGCCTCAGATGTATCTCTTTTTTGAGAAATTTCTTTAATAATAAGGTTTCACAACTCACAATATCAACATCATAATCATCCAAGTCCACGCTCTTGACCTATAACATCCACTCGGTACCAGTATCCAGGTTAGCACACCTAACCTATTATACTGGAACCAACATCCAACTTAGTACACCTAACATATGGTACATCATCAATATGTACTAGGTACCATCATCCGGGATAACACACCTAGCCTATGGTACAAGATCAATATGCACTAGGTGTCATCACCCAGGCTAGCACACCTAGCCTATGGTACAACAACTAGTCATCATGATCTAGTTGGCACCTCAACCTCATGGTATATTGACTAGTATAGGTTTTCCATCATTTTCATTATTGATTAATTTAAAGGTAACCATTATAACATGGTTTCTTAGATTTCCTTACTGATATTAATATGATTCTAGGATAAGGTTTTCTTTCAAATCTTTGACTTGTATATTTTTGTATTAGACTACAAGGTTGTGGAACTATCTCTCTACTGGCGGATATTTTAAAGCTCTAGAGTTTCTACCTTCAATTCATGCCAAAACGACTTCATGTTTCCAAGTATATCCATAAGTATATTTCATTTTTTTTTTAACATTCTTTCACATAATACTTGGTTATATGCCCAGGTTTTTATAATAATTTTGGAATTTTCATAGTATTTCTCACTGAAATTGTGCACACACACACGTGTACACACACACATTAGATAATAAACCCAACCTTTGTTGTGAGGTTAGACCAATTCTCTTAATCTTTATATTGAAAAGTGGGCTTTTTTCTTTCATGGTTTGATTTACTTGTCTTGACTTCCAAATCTAAGAAGAAACTCCTCTTATTTCTGGCATAGATTATAGATTCATCCTATTTATCTCTTTTCGGTCAATTTATGATATATAAGAAAGATTATAGTCACGACTGGTTTCTTTCCTAGAAACCCTAGCGTATTGAAGATTAATGGAAAATTTGTAAGAGATTGTATAAAACCCTAATAATTGTTCATACAACAATTTTTTTAGAAATATAAGGAGATCTGTTTATAAAATATTAGCATTATTTTGTACCAGGCTTTTTAGACTTAGGGGTTTTAAAACCCTTAATACCTCTTCTCTTCAAAATATTCTTGTTTCTTTCTATATAAATTATTTTTAATTTATATAACATTTCATTTGGATTTCCAACCTATTATCTTTTAATTGTGTACTACGGTTTTCTTTAATTCTGCACAAAATCAATATCCTTATCCTTTACTAAAATAACATAGTTCTATTACAAAGGCTTTCGGTAAAGCTCATGAATTGAAACCCAAGTAAATAATATACAAAGTTTTTGTTCTTTCCACTTAATTTCAAATGTAATTCATTTTTTTAACAGTTCTTAACATAGTGTTCCTTCTCTCTCACCCATAAGGTAAATCTTTTACCAGTCTACCAAGTCATTTTTCCTTCTATGTTTCCAACATGTCTCATCAACAACTTACAGAACATTCAACTGTCCTACAAGGTCAGATGTTCCTATATCCTTGGCTCCTTGTCTTCTTGCATGTAACTAAGTTCAAGACAAACATAAATTCTTAATATCTTTTTCAGTTTAGTAGTTGCTATTTATAATTCTCACTTCCTTATCAAAAGGTTAAAACTACAGGCTTCTATGCCTCCTTATTGTAATTTAAGGGTATTTTTGTTTATCCCAAAATTATTGTTACTTGACATTTATTAAGGCCATTCTTGACCTATTCTACTTATTAAAATGGTTTTTCTCCTTAATGATATACAAAGGGTGTTCATGCCATTCATCTCTGTGGTTATATAAATGTTTTTCATTTATTTATATTTCCAAGTTATTTACACGGTGATGGAATTCACTCTTATTTCTTCGAGTAATTGTTTTAATAGAATGTTCAGTCTTTTAGATCTTGTATAAATAATGCTTATCATTTATTATCATTTATTGTACAATTTATAGCCATATCAGAGACATTTCTAAGAGGCTTTAACTCTTTTTGAAATATTATTTCCATGCTTATTTCTATTAATTATTATAATTCCTTATACGACTTTACTTATATTTACTATTCACACACAGGCACATGTGTGTGTGTGTGTGTGTAACTTCCTTTCTCCATTCTAAAGGCTTTGAAAAATGAAGTACTGTGAATTCTACACTAGTATTTATATTGTATTGTTACAATGTGTGTGTGTGTACGTACATAAGCATACTCTTGTACAAAAATTATTGTTCTTGCATACACTAAATGTATAAAACAGAAAGTAAATTCTTTTAGACTAACTGCTACATAACTTTCTCGTTATTCAGATTTTCAAAGCGTACTCTAATGCATATAAATGAAACTAGTCAATAAATAACCAGATATCATTTCGTTTTCAAATCACTAGAAAATCATTCTATACAGTAACAATTTAAGGTACTGACTTGAAAGTTACGAAGTCTGGGAAATTAATGTCAGAGCACTCAACTCCTCCTAGTTATGATATTTCTCCCACCATGTATTCGCCCCCCCCCCCAAGCATGGGTCTGGAATTTTTTTTTGTTTGTATTATTCACTTGCTACTCATTAGTCTTTCCAAGACAACATGAGCTCTCCCAGCAAGAAGACAAAAGGAACAAGAATCCTCTTTTTACCCATCTACCACTCATTTTGGTAGTTGGTAACTACCTCCACCTCATTAAGCAGGTAGTTACTAACTCATAAATGAGCTTTACTTCCCACTCCCAAAACAACATCATGTCTTTTAGGGAAGTAATAAACTGGAAAATTTCATAATCCACAATTAATCTAGTCATCCAAATTAGATGCCTAGGATTTAACGATGGGTAATTAATATATATCATTAATTTGCAGTCTCATCTCTTTCAGCTAAGTGTACTCCAACATTAATTTTCCAGACCTCTTTATTCATTATAAGCATCTTAAATACAAATTTGCAATCATTCATTATCAGTAATAAAATACTAATAAATAAGTTATTCATATGTCAAAAAGGAAAAATATATATACAATTTATCTACCCATAAACTTCAAGTCAGGGGGTATCACATCCTCCCCTGCTTGAATTTGACACCATCCCAGTGTTCGATCATAATCTCTAGAACTCATTCTAGTTTGCTAAAATAGAGAGAGATACACTTCTTTAAAAGCATCATTCAACTCCCAAGTTGCCTCTTATGGACTGAAATGTTTCCAATGAACTTTCACTTGAGCTATGTCTCTATTCCAGAGCATGAATACCCTCTAGTCTACAATACACAATGGTTTTTTCAGGAAATCTCACTATGGTTCCACCTGTACAACATTCCAATCAATTATATGAGTTCGATCATGAACGTATTCCTTTAACAAAGATACATGAAATAGATTGTGAACTTTTATGTTTACTGGAAGGGTGAACTATAAGAAACTGGTCCAATTATGGGTAAAACTTCAAAAGGTCCACATTATCTAAGTGATATCTTCGCACAATTGACAAGTCTAAGTGTGCTTTTCTTTGGTTTCACTTTTAAGTTTACATGATCTCCCACATTGAATTCCTTATGAACTCTTTTCGAATCTGCATAACTTTTCTGTCGATCTTGGGTTGTTTTTAAACTCTACTTGACTTGTTTAAACACTTCTTCCATTTCCTTTAACAGATATTGTCCAATACTAACCAATCTTTAGGATGGTCCCAACTTAGAGGTACTTTGCATCTTCTTCCATATATTACTTCAAAGGGGCCCATCTTCAAAGAAGTTTGGTACCCATTATTATAGGCAAACTCAACTAAATGAAGACAAAATTCTCACAAAGTTGGTATGTCCATAGCATACATTATTAACATATTTTCTAAGATCTAATTAGTTATTTATTCTTGACCATTAGTTTGAGGATGATAGGTTATACTCAAGTTTAACTTTGTCCCCATACCCTCGAATAATCCCTTCCAAAATTTTAAAGTGAATTTGGCATCACCAACTAAAATCACAATTTTGGGCATACCATGGAGTTGAAATATCTCCTTCATGAAACTTTCTACTATATTGATAGCCTTAAAGGTAGATTTAATAGGAATAAAGTGTGCAACCTTGTTGAATTTATCTACCACTACCATGACAGATCCATGTTGCTTCCTAGTCCTTGGAAACCTAGTAATAAAATCCATCAATATGATTTCATATTTCCATTCTAGAATAAGCAAAGGTTGCAACAATTTTTCTATGTGTTGATTGTTGATTTATGGTAGCATCGAATGTGCTCTAAGCCTTAAAATTTGCGGGGAGGATAGGACACATGTATTCCAGAATACCCAGAAATCATTTTGGGAAACTCCACCCGAAGGCAGTTTTATTAAAATAATTAATTATTTTTAATGGATGCCTAAGTCTAAACTTAGGAAATTAAAATAATTAAAGGGTATTAATAAAATTGGGTGTGAATCCTCTAGAATAATATGGTGATCAAGTCAATATGATCTAAGCCATTGATTATAGTTTAATCTAGGTTGTTGATTACTCAACGAGAAGATTATAAGAAGGAATTCATGGGCATTTGGAAGATACATCAAGTGAGAGATCAAAGATCGATTTTCTCAAGAGAGCAGTGTAGCAGTTGTCGGAGAGGTCATCGAGGATATTTTGTTGCAGTGAGGGGCATGAATAGTTTTATGATTGGAGAGTTTCCTGATTTGGGGATACATTTTAGAGGAGGCAGAGAGAGATCCAGAAGAGGTAGTGCAGAGCCACGCTATGTAGCGGAAAGCCTGATGGGAGATTCGAAATTTGCTAGAAAATCAAGTTCTAGAGCCAGAAATTGGGGCGTGAGACCAAAAGGGCAGAGAGTCGAAGTTTCAGAGGTAAATCGACCAACAAGAAGGGTGGCATAGAGCCTAGTAGTCGTGATGTTGAACAGCATAGGTTGACGTAGAGGCAGCACAAAGGTGGTGTGGGGCTTGCCATCCAAAGCCTGGATCAGTATTGAATCTCCATTGATAATGTGAGGTATTTCTCACTAATTTCTTTGCCATTCGATTTATTTGTATTAGATAACCAATAAGGCATTCAAAGATTGTATTAAGAAACTACTACATAATAATACAAACCCTCAGTTGCACAGGTTTTCCCGCATTGGGTTTTTCCAGGGACATTTGTCCAAAAACAACGGTGTCAATTGTGTGTGTGTGGTTATTTCTTCTTGCTCATTTCTTATTTCCACACATAATTTAGTTAGTGAAGGTTGTAGTCGTATTTACTTTGATATTTACAGTGTAACACAATGAATAACTTGCATGAATGAACACGTAGGAGAAGTAATATCAATTTGTTGCAGTAGGGATTTGGGTTTGCCTTGATGGGAAGCCTTCAAATGTTGACACTCTATGCACTTAGCCACATACTCTATTGTATTTTTTTTCATGTGAGGCCAATAAAAATCTTTCCTCAACACAATTATTAGCCTTTGATACCCAGGATGTCCAGTTGTTGGTTTCCTATGCAACTCATCTAAAACAAATGTTTTCAATTCTGGATCATTAGGCAAGTAAATTATGCCTTTGAACAATAACAAATCTTGATCATTTACTGAAAAATCAGTTTCCTCTTCACCTAATAGTTTAGTTTTCTGCATTTTTCTTTTCATTTTCATGTATTCTTCATCAAATTATGTTGTTGTTTTAATCTTTTTTATTAAATCAATTTGCCAACTAGTTGTTGAAATCGTGAAGATCTTATTTAATTTTTAGCTCAAAGCATCAATGATCTTGTTTTCGTTTCCTTTAATGTGTACGATATCAAATCATATTCACCGAGGAATGTCAGCCATCTAGCTTTCCTAACATTCAAATTTGGTTGGTCAAAAATGTATTTAAGGCTAACATTGTTTGTCTTTAGTTGGAATTTTATTCCTATCAAAAAGTGTCTCCACATCTTTAGAGCATGTATGATAACTATTAACTCTAGTTCGTGTGTGGCATAATTCTTTTCATGATCCTTTAGTTTTCTAGATTCATAGTTTCTTACATGGCCTTATTGCATTAATACACCTCCCAAACCTCCTTTACAAGCATTTGTGCACAGAACAAAAGATTTATAAGGATCAACTAATTTCAAGATTGGAGCAGTGGTTAATAGTTGCTTTAGTTTCTAAAAACTATATTGACACTTCCGACTCCATTCAAATTTTGTCCCCTTATTTTGCAAAGAAATAATAAGATGTGCCAACTTAGAGAAACCTTCTATGAACATTTTGTAATAACTTGTACTTCCCATAAATGACTCGACATTAATTACATCTTTAGGTACTAACTACTCAGTGATAGCTCGAATATTTTTGGGGTCCACAATGTTAGGACCCTACATTGTACCTTTTTGATCACATATTTTGCTATCATTTCACCCTTTTCCAATCCATATTTAAAGTCCATGTTATTACTTTAATCCATTTTTCCGAAGGTGTACAATATTTCTTCTCATTACTATATGTTTAATTTGTTTTACATATAGTTTTACATTACTTTCATTGTTAATCGTTGATTGAATAGTTGCTGAAACAATTTTATCATTGCAGTCTACATTGCTGAAACAGTCTGAAGACTGCAGGTTTATCATTACATCTTATGTTGTTGAAACAGTTAGAATAGTGCGCAAATCCCGTTGCTAAAACAACCCGTGATTTGCATTTTAGATTCGGAAGCAACAAAAGGAGATCATCGAAGGAGCTGTTACACTGGCCATAACAACTAAATTCCAAAGTCAACATTGTCACAACCATTGTAACAACATTTTGTTAATGGAAGAGCTAATTATCCTATTTTGGCATACCGGTTTAAAGATAGGATTTATAATGTAATCAATTGTAATAAAGAGGAGACATCAATATTAGAGGGACTACGGAAAGACTGTGGGAATGTCTAGCTGAAAGTAAAAGGACTAGAATCTTTTGTAATATGATACATTGATAGATGAATAAAATATTGTTCTGAGCATTCCTTTCTAGTTCCTTTTTCTGGGGAATCTTGTGAGAAGG